>MU674457.1:0-10356 GCA_026770625.1 Nicotiana glauca
CGATATACTCACAATGATTACCTCTCGCCCCTCGATCGGGGAATCACAAGCCATCAAGGCACATATAATACCGAGGGCTCATGTGCGCATACAGACGTGTAGAAGGAATTTCAAAAGTTATATCTCAAGCTGAATCAAGTATGCACGATAAGAATTCCAAGAAAGTGAAGTTTTCCTAAAGGTTCTGCAGCCTCTCGAGGATANCGCCTCTCATGAAGACAAGGCCAGCCAACACAACAAAAATGCCTCATTTAACGGTTAATAAACATAAATGAATGAATAATACGACTTAATGACATTAATAACTGATATTTACCACCCAACACAACCCAACCGGGGTGTCATAAGTCACGAGCATCTAAAAAAACCCTGGACACAACTACAGGGCCAATAATATACAAAAAATAAATTTTGGAATTCTAAAGACAACGTCCGGTGCCGCGAACGCTGGCGGTCACCTTGCTCAGCTTCAATAGTCATACCTTCAATCAGCTAGTAACCCGCTACCGGGTAAACAATACCTGTAATTGCACGTGAGGTGCAGGGAGTAAAGTGAGTACTCCAACTCAGTGAGTAATAAGAGTAAATAATAACTGAGCGGCAAGAAATCACGTAAGAGCACTCCATCATGCAATATGGGACAACACAAATCTTTGAGAAAATAGTAAATCCGTGAAAATCCTTTAGAAATATCTGGCCAGTTAAAAACCTCTTTTGAAAATATCCTTTTTCCAACAGTCAAGCAAATGAATGCATAATCAGATAGTGCAAAGCCGCACATAAGTCAGCCCCACGGGCACAGCACTCCACCAACAAATAACACCAGGGTATCTGGTAAACAATGCATGAAGTAGCATGGATGCCAATGAAATGAGAGTGCTGAATGGAATCACACGTAGAACAAACATGAACCAATGCATGAATGCGATGCAATGCACATGACCGCTGCGGCGTACAACCCGATCCATTTGGGTACCCGCGCTCACTGTGGGGGTTCAGACTCCGGAGAGGCTCCTACAACCCAAGCGCAATATCAATATCACACCGCTGCGGTGCGCAGCCCGATCCATCCTCAGTCCAGGAATGCACATATAACACTACTGCGGTGTGCAACCCGATCCATGCTCAATCCAGAAATGTACATAAGCCACTAGGGCAATATTCTAATAACAGTTCTCAGTTCAAAACGTCAGTAAGATATCATTTAAGTTTTCAAATCATGAAAAATGGCCGAATTTGCAAAACCGCATTAAAACCCTAGACCGAGATCAAATAGTATGCAAAAATAATGCGAAGACAGCGATATCAATCCCTGAAGGATTCACATAGTTGGAACGAAGCCCAAACATGGCAATCAGTCCAAATTATGATGTTAACAAGTAGTTTCAGCCAAATACATAGTAATTTCATCAATCGGGACGGACCAAGTCACAATCCCCAACAGTGCTCTACCTCACGCGTGCTATCCGGTATCCAAGTCACCTCGATACAACACTATGATGTGCAAATTTGGGGTTTCAAACCCTCAGGATATCATTTACAAGTATTACTCACCTCGAACCGGTGAAATCTCTAGCTCGCGGCGCCTTTGCCCCTCAAATCGGCCTCCACGCACGTCGTATCTAACCAAAATCAGAGCGAATACATCACAATATGCTACGGGAACAATACCCAATCGAAAACAATCAAAATATAGCAAAAATCTCGAAACTAGCAAAACTCGAGCCCCGGGCCCACTTATCGAAAAATTACAAAACTCACATTACCAGATTCCTCGTCTCTCCACGAGTCCGTACATATCAAATTCACAAGAATCGGAGTCCATTTGACCCCTCAAATCCCTAGTTTAAGCTCTCTTAAGTTTCAAGCCCTAACCTCCATTTTTAACCTTTAATTCCTTGGGTTTTCAGTGTTAATCCATGTTTATACACCATAATATCATAGTCTAAGTCCAAGAATCCATACCTGATGATAGCCCTTGAAACCCTCTTCAAAAATCGCCCAAAACCCTCTTAGTCCGAAGTGGAAATGTTATGCTCTCTCAAAAATTCGCGAAGGTTAAATTAAAAGCTTCTGCCCAGGCCTTTTCGCTTCTGCGGCACCAAAACCGCTTCTTCGGTTACCGCTTTTGCGGCAATTATTCCACTTTTGCGGAAGTCACTTAAGTGCCACGACCACTTCTGCGGTCCAGATAACACACCAGCGGAAACGCCTTTGCGGTCCCCACGTCCGCTTCTGCGGAGCCTGTCATGGACCGCCCTTTCGCTTCTGCGCCTCACCGCTCGCTTCTGCGAGACCGCTTATGCGGACTCTTATTCGCTTCTGCAGAAAAGTCAAGCCCTCACTAGAACTGCTTCTGCGACCTCCCCGCCGTATCTGCGGAACCGCCTATGCGGTCCCTTTTTCGCAGATGCAGAAATGACAGAACCAGCAAATTCCAAAACATGCAACAAACTCCAAACTTTCTGTTAACCACCCGAACTCACCCCGAGGCCCCCGGGACCTCAACCAAAAGCACAGACATGATCTATTACTTTATTCAAACTTGCTCGAATCATCAAATCACTATCGTTAACATCAAAAATCATCAAATTTCCTCAAATCAAAGCCTAAGTTCAACCAAAACTTCCGAAACTCGCATTCGATAAAAAACCCGACCAAACGATGTTCGAATGACCTGAAATTTTGCACACATATCCAAAATCACATAACGAAGATACAGCAACTCTCAAAACTCCATTCCGACCCTCGGATCAAAATCTCACCTATCAACCGCAAATCGCCAAAATACTAGTTTTGCTAATTCAAGTCGAATTCTACACCGGACCTCCAAAATTAATTCCGATCATGCTCCTAAGTTACAAATCATCCCTCGAAGCTAGCCAAATCACCGAAAATCATATCCGAGCCCTATAACTCATAAGTCAACGTCCGGTTGACTTTTCCAACTTAAGTTTTCCTTAAAGAGACTAAGTGTCTCATTTCTTACCAAAACCAATCCAAATAAACTCTCACACACCACATACCGATAATGAAATATGAAGAAGCAATAAACGAAAAAAATGGAGCATCAACACATGAGACGACGGGTCGGATCGTCACACTGAAGATGTTGGTTTTAAGAAGTTTGTTGCCGCCAAGTTTCTAGAGTTTAAAATGGTGGACAACAAGTCTGTTATCTCTCAAGTTCAGGAGTTGAAAGTGTTGGTTCATGATATGTTTGCAGAGGGTTTGGAGATCAATGAAGCTTTTCAAGTGGCAGCATTTATTGAAAATTTTCCTCCATTGTGGAAGGACTTCAAAAATCAACTAAAGCACAAATGCAAATAAATGACACTTGAAGATCTTGTGGTACGCATAAGGATAGAAGAAGATAACAAATCAGCAGAAAAGAAGTCTCGTGCAAGTTCTTCCATTGCTGGTGCAAACATTGTTGAAGAGGCACAAACTAATAGCAAGAAAAGGAAGAAGCCGTCTAAGCCAAAGCAGAATCCGCCTAAGAAGAAGTTCAAAGGCAACTGCCAATATTGTGGGATATGGGCACAAAATTGCAGAATGTCGTGCTCCTAAGAAGGATAAGAGAACCCAACAAGAAAACATTGTTGAAAAGAACAATGATATAGAAAATTTGTGTGCTATGTTCTCTGAATGTAACTTGGTAGGAAACTCCAAAGAATGATGGATTGATTCAGGAGCTACACGACATGTTTGTGCTAAGAAAGGGTTATTTACTTCTTATGATTCTGCAGGTCCAAACGAGACCATCTTCATGGGCAACTCCGCAACTGCGAATATTGAAGGCTATGGGAAGATTTGCTTGAAGATGACATCTGGCAAAGTAGTTACTTTAAGTAATATGCTTCATGTTCCAGATATTAGGAAGAACTTAGTTAGTGTTGCACTTCTCGTTAAAAATGGGTTTAAGTGCATTTTTGTTTCAGACAAGATTGTAATAACTAAGAATGAACTGTATGTAGGAAAAGGCTACCTAAATGAAGGCCTTTTCAAACTAAATGTAATAGCTATTGATATGAATAAAGTTGAATCTTCTTCTTATTTGCTTGAGTCTAATTCTTTATGGCATTCTCGTTTAGGTCATGTTAACTTCAAGACATTGCGAAAAATGATCAATTTGGAAATATTGCCTAAATTTAATTGTGAAAATACAAAGTGTCAAATATGTGTGGAATCTAAGTATGCTAAGCATCCTTTTAAGTCGGTTGAAAGGAATTCAAATCCTTTGGACTTAATTCACACTGATATTTGTGATATGAAGTCAATACCATCTCGCGGTGGGAAAAAGTATTTTATAACTTTTATTGACGATAGTACAAGATATTGTTATGTATACTTGTTAAATAGTAAGGATGAGGCAATAGATGCATTTAAGCAATATAAAAATGAAGTTGAGACTCAATTAAATAGTAAAATAAAAATGATAAGAAGTGATAGGGGGGTGAGTATGAATCACCATTTGAAGAAATATGTTTGGAGTATGCTATCATTCACAAAACAACTGCCCCTTACTCACCACAATCAAACGGGATTGCAGAAAGAAAGAATAGAACTCTTAAGGAGATGATGAATGCTTTATTGATAACTTCTGGGTTACCACAAAACTTGTGGGGGGAAGCCGTTCTAACAGCAAACAGAATTCTTAATCGAATTCCCCATAGCAAAACACAATCCATACCATATGAGAAATGGAAAGGAAGAAGTCCTAACTTGAAATATTTCAAAGTGTGGGGGTGCTTGGCAAAGGTTCAAGTTCCTAAACCCAAAAGAGTTAAAATAGGACCTAAAACTGTGGATTGTGTATTTATAGGATATGCAACAAATAGTAAAGCATATCGTTTTCTGGTTCACAAATCAGAAAATCCAGAAATTCAAGTGAATACAGTAATGGAATCAAATAATGCTGAATTTTTTGAGCATATATTTCCATATAAAAATGAAGGTGAGACATCTGTTCCAAGGAATAAACGTCCACGGGAAGAAACAAATGATGATATGCATAATGAGGAGAATCCAAGACGTAGCAAACGTCAAAGGAAGTCTACATCATTTGGTCCAGATTTCTTAAATTTTCTACTAGAAAATGAGCCTCAAACGTTTAAGGAAGCTATGTCTTCTTCTGAAGCACCATATTGGAAAGAAGCTGTCAATAGTGAGATACAATCCATTTTGGACAACCATACATGGGAGTTAGTTGATCTTCCTCCTGGAAATAAACCTTTAGGTTATAAATGGATTTTCAAAAGGAAGATGAAAGCAGACGGTTCTGTTGACAAATATAAGGCAAGACTTGTAGTCAAAGGCTTTAGACAAAAGGAAGGTCTTGACTACTTTGATACATACTCGCCGGTAACAAGAATTACATCTATTCGGATGTTAATTGCTTTAGCTGCGGTATATGGCCTTGAAATACATCAAATGGATGTGAAAACAGCTTTTTTAAATGGAGATTTAGAAGAAGAAATCTATATGGAACAACCTGAAGGGTTTGTGGTTCCGGGAAAGGAAAAGAAAGTTTGTAAACTTGTTAAGTCTCTTTATGGACTAAAACAAGCACCTAAACAATGGCATGCAAAATTTGATGACACAATGTTATCAAATGGCTTTAAGATCAATGAGTGTGATAAATGTGTTTACATCAAAGACAATCCAAATCATATAGTCATTGTTTGTCTATATGTAGACGATATGTTGATAATAAGTAATGACATTGCTAACATTAATGCCACAAAGCATATGTTAAGCAGGAAATTTGATATGAAAGACTTAGGAGTTGCTGATGTAATCTTGGGAATAAAGATACATAGAACTCTTCAAGGTCTTGCACTATCACAATCTCATTATATCAAATCAGTTCTTAAAAGATTCAAGCACTTAAATTTTAGAGTTTCAAAAACTCCTATTGATGTGAATCTTCCGTTAAAGAAGAACAAAGGTAGGAGAAAGTCTCAACTGGATTATGCTCGGGTTTTGGGATGTTTAATGTACATCATGAATTGCACACGACTCGATATAGCATGTGCTATCAGTAAGTTGAGTCGGTACACGCATAATCGAGATCAAACTCATTGGATGGCAATGAAACGTGTCTTGGGATATCTAGAATATACTCAAGATTATGCGTTGCAAAACAACAAATACCCAATGGTAGTTGAAGGATATTGTGATGCAAATTGGATCACCGGCTCATATGACTCAAAATCCACAAGTGGATATATTTTCACTCTTGGAGGAGGAGCTGTGTCTTGGAAATCATCCAAACAAACTTGTATAGATCGCTCAACGATGGAGGCTGAGTTCATAGCTTTAGATAAAGTTGGTGAAGAAGCTGAATGGCTTCGAAATTTTTTGGAAGATATTCCGTTTTGGCCCAAACCACTAACACCTATTTGCATTCACTGCGATAGTCAATAAGCTATATGAAGGGTAAAGAATGTTATGTATAATGGCAAGAGTCGTCATATAAGACGAAGACATAAAACTGTTAGACAACTGATATCTAGAGGAATCATTTCAATTGACAGTGGAACATTGTCGAAATAATCCATTCTCATGAAAGGACAATGTTAGGAAACAAGGATAAATCGATTAAAGCTTTTTAATGATTATCTAATTCTGATATAGGAATTATCAAAAAATGTAATATCTGGGATTACAGATTAGAAATCACCTATGTAAGTGTGAAGTGTAAGCCGCTTCAAGGAAAAGTTAGCAAGGTCAAATTCTCTATACACTTATGAAACCAGGAGGTGTTCATGGCTGAAACGAATATAACAATGAGAACCAAAGACGTTTAAGGTTTAATTGTGTGACTTGTGTTGTCTAGGTATACGTCAAAGCTCGACGGTTCAAAGATATCAAATCTACCGATTGACCGAGTATATCCGATATAAGTTCACTATGGAAAGTTCAAAGGGAAACCTACTTATCCAAATGCAGCTAATCCTTAATTGCAAATCACATAGTTTTCATGCATATATTCTTCTTTAAGGACATTACCCATTCATTGGGGGATTGTTGGAGTTTAAAGACATACTTTGTCTTTAATCAAGTGGAATGAAAGGGAAATGGAGGAGATGACTTTTGGAGGGAAATGAAAAATTCAAATTCAATAAAGTCATGTGTGACGACCCGACCTGTCGTCACGTGAGTTACCACCCTATTTCCCCCATATTATACCTTTCTATATTTCAATATCAGTATTTGAGGTGATCGGGTAGAGTTGGATTGGTTTTAGATGGAAGTGAGATACTTAGTCTCTTAAAGGGAAGCTTGTTTTGAAAAAGTCAACTGGAAGTTGACTATTTAGTTAGAGGGCTCAAATGTGAATTCTGGTGATTTGGTTAGCTTTGGGGGATGATTTGTGACTTAGGAGAGCGATCGGAATTGAATTTCGAGGTCCGGTGTAGAATTAGGCTTGAATTGGCGAAGTTAGTATTTTGGCGAATTCCGGTGGATACGTGAGATTTTTATCCGAGGGACGGAATGGAATTCCGAGAGTTGCAGTAGCTCCGTTAGGTGATTTTGGATATGTGTGCAAAGTTTCAGGTCATTCAGAGGTGTTTAGGTCAAGTTTTTGATCGAATGTGCAATTCGGAAGTTTTTAAGAAACTTAGGCTTTGATTTGATGAAATTTGAGCATTTTGATGTTAACGATAGTGTTTTGATGGTTCGAGCAAGTTTGAATAAGGTAATAGAACATGTCTGTGCTTTTGGTTGAGGTCCCGGGGGCCTCGGGGTGAGATCGGGTATTTAAACGAGAGTTTTTAAAGTTTGTTTCAGGTCTGCATTTCTGTCATCTGGTATTTCCACTTCTGCGGAAATGGACCGCAGAAGCGGTTCCGTAGAAGTGGGTAAGGGAGCACAGAAGTGATTTTGGTATGGGCTGAGAAGGTCCGCAGAAGCGGAACTTGGTCCGCATTAGCGGGTCCGCAGGAGCAAAAATTGAGCCGCAGAAGCGGATATGGGCGATCCGCAGAAGCGGGACCCTTGCCGCATAAGCAGTCGTGGGGAGTTAAGTTAAAACCGCATAAGCGGTAGCTTGGACGCTGAAGCGGGAACCGCAGAAGCGGAACCTGGGCTTGTCATAAAGGGTTTTATTGAAACATTTCATCCGCGAGGGTTATGTATTTTCCTCCATTTTTTAGCAAGCTTGAGAGCTTTGAGGCGATTTTGAAGAGGGATTCAAGGAGGAATGATTGGAGGTAAGATTCTTGAACCTAAAACTCGTTTTTATTGAGAAATCTACCTAGAAGTTCATGGAATTAAGCCTAAATGGATGAATTCGGGCTTGAGTTTTTGATATTTCAAATTGGAATTTGATAGGTCATTTGAGCTCGGATTTGGAAGTTCTTGGTATGTATGAACTCATGGCAAGACGAGGAATCTGGTAATGTAAGTTTTCTAATTTTTTGAGAAGCGGCCCCAGGGCTCGGGTTTTGCTAGTTTCAGGATTTTTGCTATATTTTGATTGTTTTCGATTGGGTGTTGTCCCATTGGCACATAGTGATGTATTCAATTTCTTTTTGGTTAGATTCGATGCACGTGGAGGCCGGTTTAAGGGGCAAAGGCATTGAAAGCTAGAGATTTTGCCGGTTCGAGGTGAGTAATACTTGTAAATGATATTCTGAGGGTTTGAAACCCCGGATTTGCACATCATAGTGTTGTATTGAGGTGACTTGCACGCTGGATAACGGGCGTGGGGTAGAGCACCGTTGGGGATTGTGACTTGTTCCATCCCGCTCAATTAAATAACTACCTAATTGATTGAAGCTTAGTTGATATCCTTATAGAAATGGATTAATTGTCGTGATTGAGCCTAGTGCCAACTGATTGAGTCTTTTAGGGATTATTATCATTGTTTCCATGATACTTGGCATGTTAAATGATTTCAGTCCTGAGTTAAACACTGTTTTGAAATGTCCAGTCATACTTCTAAGATTTTCAAAACTTAAATTACGTATTTTAATGTTCGGAACTGAGAACTGTTATTTGAATATTGCCCTGGCGGCTTATGTGCATTTCTGGACTGAGCATGGATCGGGCTGCACACCACAGCAGTCTTATATGTGCATCTTTGGATTGAGCATGGATCGGGCTACGCGCCGCAGCGGTGTGATATTGATATTGCGCTTGGGCTATAGGATCCCCTCCGGAGTTTGAACCCCCACAGTGAGCGCGGGTACCCAAATGGATCGGGTTGTGCGCCGCAGCGGTCATGTGCATTGCATTGCATTCACGCATTGATTCCTGTTATACTACGTGGCATGACATTCAGCACTCTCATATTATTGGCATCCATGCTATTTCTTACACTGTGTACCAGGTACCATGGTGTTATTTGTAAATAGAGTGTTGTGCCCGAGGGCCTAACTTGTATGCGGACTTGCACTACCTGATATCGCATTCATATGCTTACTGTTGGAAAAAATGATATTTTCAAAAAAAAAGGTTTTTAACTGAGCTAGATGTTTTTAAAGGATTTTCACGGTTTTACTGTTTTCCTCAAAAGTTTGTACTGTCCTATATAACATGATGAGGTGTTCTTACGTGATTTCTTACCGCTGAGTTATATTTACTCTTATTACTCATTGAGTTGGAGTACTCACTTTACTCCCTGCACCTCGTGTGCAGTTGCAGGTATTGTTCACCCGGTAGTGGGTTTTGAGCTGATTGAAGGTATCACTATTGTAGCGGAGTAAGGTGACCGCCAGTGTCCGCAGCACCTGATTTTTCCCTTTGATTTTAAATTTGATTCATGTAAATTACGGACTCTGTAGTTGTGTTCAGGCTTCTTTAGATGCTCGTGACTTGTGACACCCCGGTCGGGCTGAGTTGGGTGGTAAATATCAGTTATTAATGCCATTAAGTCGTATTATTCATTCATTTATGTTTGTTAACTGTTAAATGAGGCATTGTTTTTCTGTTGGCTGGCCTTGTCTTCACGAGAGGCGCCATCACGACCGGGTTTGGGAATTGGGTCGTGACAAGTTGGTATCAAAGCCTAGGTTACTAGGTCTCACGAGTCATGAGCAGGTTTAGTAGAGTCTTGCGGATCGGTACAGAGACGTCTATATTTATCCTCAAGAGGCTGCAGAACCTTTAGGAAAACTTCACTTCGTTGGAAATCTTATCGTGCGTACTTGATTCAGCTTGAGATATAACTCTTGAAATTCCTTCCACATGTCTGTATGCGCACGTGAGCGCTCAGTATTGTATGTGCCTTGATGGCTTGTGATTCCCCGATTAAGGGGCGAGATGCGATCTTCGTGAGTATGTTGGGCCAGTCTGGAGGACTTGAGGCTGGATCTTTGCCTATGGCTTGAGCACCGAGGTGCTGAT
>MDKF010793252.1:0-19298 GCA_026770625.1 Nicotiana glauca
GGTGGCCGTTTATGCAAAGTCAGCCTTCCGGCGTCCCTTTCGGGAACATTCGGCTATATTTGATAAGAATGGCATAACTCGCATATTGTGATGTATTCGTTTTGATTTTGGATAGATTCTACGCGTGTGGAGGCCGATTTGAGGGACAAAGGCATTGTGAGCTAAGGATTTCACCGCTTTGAGGTGAGTAATGATTCTAAATGATATTCTGAGTGTTTGAAACCCCGGATTTGTACATCATAGTGCTATATTAAGGTGATACAAATGCTTGATGATGAGCGTGAGGTCGTTTACTATTCGGGATTGTGACTTGGTCCGTCCCGAGTGATGCTTTTACCATATATTTGGTTGAAGCTTAATTTATATCATCATTATTTGTACTGATTTCCATATTTGGGCTTCGTGCCAACTATTTGAACATTCGAAAATTTTTTATCACTATTTCCTCACTGTTTCGATTTACTACTTGAACTCAGTCGTACCGTTTTCTACTGTTTTACAACTTAGCAACATTTACTCGGTTTTTGAAACTAAAATGATATGTTAAATGATGTTTTGGACTGAGAACTACTGTTTTACTAAGACTCGAGGGGCTTATATGATTTCTGGACTGAGTATGGCCAAGGGCCAGATGTGAGGATACTATGGGATCGAGCTGCATGCCGCAGCAGTGTTATACTGATATTGATATTAGACCGAGAGCCTAGATTTGATGTCACGAGATGGCTTGATATTATGCTTGGACCGTAAGAGGTCCCTCTTGGAGTCTGCACACTCCCGGTGAGCGCCGTCGACGAAATATATAGATCGGGCTATACGCCGCAACGATATATGGTTTGGGCTGCACACCGCAACAGTTACTATATGATGCTGATCTATGTGTTTACTTTGTTTCATTTGTCTGCCATTATTTATTGTCTGTGTTACTTCATGGGTTATCTACCTGATTGCCTGGTGTGATGATCCAACCCATCGTCTCATTAATTACCTCTCCGTTTAGCCCTTTTTAGATTCTTTATGCTTCATTATCCGGATCTTATGTGATCGAGTTGGTTTGGAGTGGTTTTGATAAGAAATGAGACAGTTAGTCTTTTTTAAGAAGGCTTAAGTTGGAAAAGTCAACCGGACATTGACCTATGAGTTAGAGAGATCGAATGTGAATTTCGATGATTCAGTAAGCTTGTGGGGATGATTTGTGACTTAGGAGTGTGATCAGAAGGGATTTTGGAGGTCCGGTGTAGAATTAGGCTTGAATTGGCGAAGTTAGTATTTTGGCAAATTCCGGTCGATAGGTGGTATTTTGATCAGAGGGTCAGAATGGAATTTCGAGTGTTGCCCTAGCTTCGTTATGTCATTTATTATGTGTGAGCAAAATTTCAGGTTATTCGGACGTCGTTTGGTCGGGTTTTTGATCGAAAGTGCATTTCGGAAGTTTTGAGAAATTTAGGCTTAAATTCGCTGAGTTTTGAATAATTTGATGTTGTTTGAGGTGTTGTGATGATTGGAGAAAGTTTGAATGATCTTATGGGATATGTTGGCAGGTTTGGTTGAGGTCCTGAGGGCCTTGGGTGAGTTTCGGGTGGTCAATCAGACCACTTTATGCCTTAGAAGATAGCAGAAAAATTGCAGGTTCAGAGTTGCAGGATTTTTTTTCTCTACGATCACATAAGAGGTCTTGCAATCGCATAGAAGGATTTTTAGGGGATGTTTGATTGTTCAATGCCATCGCATACCGAGGGTTGCGGTCATATAGTGTTAAGTGCTAATGAATTACGATCCCAGGGGTCTGTTTCAATCACATAGGGTATTTTGAGGGACTGGAAATTTTGTGTTATGCGATCGCAGAGGTTAGGATGCGATCACATAGAGTAAGATATAGTGATCCGGGAAGAATGTTAAAACATTTCATCCACTAACCCAAACACATTTTCCACCATTATTGAGCATTGTAAGAGCTATTTAGGATCATTTGAAGAGGGATTTGAAGGAGATTGACTGGAGGTAAGTTTTATGAGTTAAAAACACAATTATATTATGGAATTATCGTTGAAATTCATGGAAATTAATCCAAAAATTGAAGAACTAGGGCTTGGAATTTTGAAACTTAATATGGGGATTTGAAGGACCATTTGAGATCGGATTAGAGAACTTTTGGTATTTACGAACTCGTGAGAAGATAAGGAATCTGTTGATGTTAAAATTTCTGATTTTTGAGAAGTGGGCCCCGGGCTCGGGTTTTGCAATTTCGTGATTTGCAATGTTTTTCAATTCTTTTGATTGTGTTATGTTCCCTTAGCCTATTGTGATGTATTCGCTATGATTTTGGATAGATTCGACGTGCATGGAGGCTGATTTGAGGGACAAAGGTGTCGCGAGTTAGAGATTTCACCGGTTCGAGGTAAGTAATGATTGTAAATGATATCTTGAGGGTTTGAAACCCCGGATTTACACACCGTAGTGCTATATTAAGGTGGCTTACACGTCGGATATTGAGTGTGGGGTAGAGCACCATTGGGGATTGTGACTTGGTCTGCCGATTGATGATTTTACCGCATATTTGACTGGAACATATTTGTTGTTATCATGATTTGGGTAGATTTCCATATTTGGGCTTGTGATAATTATTTGAACCCTTTCGGGGATTTTATCACTCTTTCCTCACTATTTGATATATTACTTGAACTTAGTCCTATTGATTATACTATTTTACAACTCAGCCATTTTAATTGAACTTTGAGACTTAAATGATATTTCCACTATTTTTTGAGCTGAGCACTATTATTTTATTGATGCCCGGGGGGCTTCTGATATTTTCTGGACTAAGTGAGGCTTTCAGGCCTTGAGCGTGATTTGAGGAGGCTTTCAGGTCTCGAGTGATATGTGAGGAGGCTTTTAGGCCTCGAGTGATATGTGAGGAAGCTTTCAGGCCTTGAGTGTATTGTGAGGAGGCTTTCAAGCCTCGAGTGTTATGTGAGGAAACTTTCAGGCCCCGAGTGTGATGTGAGAAGGCTTTTAGACCTTGTTTTATATGCCACAAGGTGGCTTGATATTGCGCTTGGGCCGTAAGGGGCTCCTACCGGAGTCTGTACACCCCAGTGAGCGCGGGTACCCATCTAGAGCGGACAAATTTTAGACTGTGGTAACAATGGCACTATTATACGCACTTTGGTCAGGTAAGAATGACTGAACAGTGGTAACAATGGCACTGTAATATGAATTTTGGTCAGGAAACAACGACTGACCAGTCAGGTAACAATGACTGACTAGGAACATAAATCATGCCTCAGGGGCCGAAACTGTTTTTGAGATATTGCCCTAGGGGCGAACTTCGATGTGCTCATCTTGAATATTTATATGTTTTTTACCTGTTACACTGTGACAATTATGCCTGAGGGGCGGATTTTTTCTATGATTATCAGCACTAAATGCTTTGAAATCATTTTTCGTAACTATTGAAAAGATCATTTTCAAAAGAGCTTTAAACTGAGCCAAGATGTTTCTAAAGATTTCATAGCCTTACTATTTTCTCAAAGGATTGTACCCTACTTGTATACAACATGTTGGTTGCTTTACGTGATTTCTTATTGCTCAATTGTTATTTACCTTTATTACTCACTGAGTTAGAGTACTCACTTTACTCCCTACACCTCGCATGCAGTTGCATGTATTTATTCACCCGGTAGCGGGTATTGGCTGCGTGGAGGCAGAGTTATAGAGGTTTAGCGAGGTGACTGCCAGAGTTCGTAGCACCACTGTCTTTTTATGTTATTCATTATTCTTGTTTAGTGTATTTCCATACTTGTAAAGTGGAATCACATTCTTATAGATGCTCGTGACTTGTGATACCTCGATTAGGGCTGTGTTGGGTTGTGATTTTGTTAATTAATATTATTAAGTCATATTTTTACTATTCATCTATGCTTAACTATTTTTGAAAGAGACAAGTTGGGTTAGTTGGCTGGCCTTGTCTTCACGAGAGGCGACATCACGACCATTGCGGGGTTTGGGTCGTGATAAGTTGGTATCACAGCCTAGGTTACTAGGTCTCACGAGTCATAAGAAGGTTTAGTAGAGTCTCACGGATTGGTACAGAGACATCTTTATTTACCCTCGAGAGGCTGCAGAACCTTTAGGAAAACTTCACATTCTTGGAGTTCTTATCATGCGTCTTTAATTCAGCTTGAAAAGAAATTCCTGAAATCCCTTCCACGTGTTTGTATGCGCGCATGAGTGCTCAGTATTAGATGTGCCTTGATGGCTTGTGATTCCCCCATTGAGGGGGGAGATGTAATTTCTGTGAGTTTACTCGGGCTAGTTTGGAGGACTTGAGGCCGGATCTTTTCCTATGGCCTGAGCATCGAGGTGCTGATCGTGTGAGCAAGTGTTTTGAACTTATATGTTCGGTATCGTCCCTATAAGCGGGAATGACGGTTGGATATCCATATGATAAGTATTTTAGTACTACGAGATGTATCTATATGACTTGGTAGTGACGAAGAAGTCTGCTGGAAAATAGATGAATTGTTAAGTGTTCGTTTCCTATTATGATTTGATGTGTAGCCATAATTATGGGCACGTGAAGGATCGTTTCGTGTCTCCTAGTTGGGGAGTGAAGTGCATTTCATGTGGCGGTATGAGTTCATACCCAGGAAGACTAAATGACTGTGTAATGTGTATAACGGTGGAAGGTATGCAGAGATATTAAATTGAGGTGAAGCAGGTGGGTTATCTCATGCGGAGTGTTCTTAAGTTGAATTATCCTTATGTGTATGTTAGAAGGTCTCATGTGTAATTGAGCGGAACGTGTTGAAATTTGAAATTTCGGGTCGCTCAAGAGAGTGGACTCAACTGATGTGAGGATGAATGCGAGATTTGCAGAGGATTACAGTACTAGATGATCTGTGTTTTCACAAACATGTAAATGATTTGAGTTTAATCTCACTATGGTATTTTGGCATCATTAGAGTAAACGTTTTATGAGTTGTTGAGTGTGTCTTGATATATGGCTTCGAGCCAAGCGGGGGGAGTCTGCGGTGAGCATTTGATTGCATGGTTAAGCCCTATGTTAGTTCCAGTTTGGGGCATGCGAGTGCATTAGCTATGGATAGAGTAAAAGAATTTTTTTGCAAAGGTTATATTATGTTCCATAGGGTATGAGAATCACGGAATGTCTAGAGTTGTTGTTGGTAAAGAATGCTCGGTGCATAGAGCTGGAAGTTGCTTGGTTGTATTGGGATGAGGTTCTCATTTTGTGGTATCAGAGTGCTAGTAAGGCACGAGTGGTTCTGTTCATTAGGTCAGGTAAATTGTAGTTTGAATAAGAGTGAATGACTTTTGTGAATGGCTCTAATGTGTTCAAGAATATATAGGGAACAATCGGGTATCTTACGGTTATGCATGTGGTTAGAGATTGTATTTTCATTGGAAGAGGGTAATACTTGTGGTATTTTTATGTTAATTATGGGACTCTATTTATCAGTATCAGGAAAGTAAAGGTAACATATTTAGATTCGCAGGAAGTTCTTCATAGTAGATTATTTTGGGAATGTTTTGTTTCTGGGAATATTTGAGAGAGTGTTCAGTGGCTCATGGGTCTGAGACAGTGTGGTCTTATTCTTGGTTCTCGTGTGGTAAGCCTGGGTAGAGGCATTGTGGTGCTACAACAAGAGGGGATATCAAGTTGAAAATGAATCAGAATGAAATCTAGATAAATGAAGTAGCTTGTTATTAGACCGAATAGGTATGGAAATGATATGATTAATTCTTTGTCTGTGTTCGAGGTAATGATTTCGTACAGGTATTTTCCATCAAAGCTATTGAGTTCTGACGACATGCTTAGCTTGGTCTACTTAGACGGATTCAGTCCTGGCAATTTAGTTGTGCAAATGGAATTGGGAGAGAGTTCTTGTTGTGTTTTACTGTGGTTTGGAGATGTCTATTTTCTATGGGCATGCGGAGCATGGGATGTGTAATGATTTTCATCCAAATGGGATCAGTAGAAGTTCTTGGCTAGATGAGTTACAGTTTAGATCTAAAAAGAAGTTCATAAAATTCTTAGGCAATGAGTAGCCTCAGATAATTAAGCAAATGGTACTGCTAATTGGAAGTGATTTGACGAGAGTATTTGTCTTAGAAAAGGGTAATGTGATTAAACTGATGATACTCCGGTAGTATTGCGACACTTTTTGTTGGGTCAACTGGTGGTATTCGGGTTTTCTTGTTGGCATAGGAAATTTTAAAGTATCTATCATGGAATGACGGGGTATTTAAGGTGTGGTATGCGTTCGGATGGAAAAATTGGGATCATGTATGATGATTCGTGTGCTATATGGAGTTAGAGACTGGGAGTTATCATGTACATGCGATATCGTTGTTACAACCCATATCCGCATGCGTTAGTTCATGCCATACATTAGTTAACACAAATCGAAGAAGGAATTATCCTTGAGATGATAAGAAGTTAATCCTATTGATCTTAAGTGATACAAGGGTGCATAAGGGTGATTAACAAGTATTAGAAGTTAAACGAATCAAAGATGTTGTAACTCGTATTTTTGGGTAAATCTATAGGTGCTTAATATACTAAGGAGGTCATGGTTTAAGGTATTTGAATCATATAATATCCGTATCATAAGTCTTGAAGTCAAACGAGTTATGAAACAAAAGTCGACAAAAGTTGTCACAACTTAGGTTCATAGTTTTACTTAAACTTTAGGTCAAATGTTATTAAGCTTTTCTCCCAATATACTTGGAATTAAGGGGTGATCTACCCACCAAATTGAAGATCTATGAGTCTAGTTTCCAACGCATTAAACCGTTTATCAATACGACATTGGAGTAGAGAGATATAGGCATTTTTGTGAGACTGCACAAGCTGCTATGTGACAAGTAGGTGTGTCACCTACTTGTTTAAATGATGGCCCAATAAGAGGGAATTTCGGGGCAGCTATTGAGCCCATTTAAAGTGTTATCTCCTTCAATATAAACCTCATTATATATCACAAATAATCAGACCTAAACCCCTGCAAACTTCCTCCCAAAAATTCTCCACAAACCCTAATTGATTTTCCCTCTCTTTCAAGTTCAAATTAGGGGTAAACCCTAGAGTTTGAAGAACCAAGATAAAGGCTGAGTTATCCAACAAGTAAGGTGAGTTTACTGCTGTATTTCATACATTTATTCTTCTGTTAATTCATGGTAACTCGTTCTATACATGTAAGAACTCACGGGACGGTGATCGGAAGCCGTGAGTTCAAGTTATTCACTTGTAGCGGACTGTTTTGTGGACTGTTTTGTGCTGCTGTTGGGCTCCGTTTTTATTATTGTTTTGTGGAGTTTTGGAGGAGGCAGGGTGTGGAGAAACACCATATATATGTTGGGTTGTGGTCTGTTAGTTCTTCGTAATATTTTTGGGTCGTTTGATACGACTATGGTGTCCGTCGTATGTATGAAGTGATTAGGTTGTGTGTGGACTGTTTTGGGAGGCTCAATATGTTTATTAATGATGTTGTTTAGGCTGTTTGGTGATTGTTTTGAATGGTGTGAAGTCATATATATAGGGGAGGTGCTGTCCGTTTCATCGTAAAATAGGTTGTGGTCGATACATAATAGTTATGACGCTTGAATGATAACTATAGTATCGTTTCTCTTGTTGTAGACTAAGGAGTCGTGAAAATTGCATAGCTTGAGATTGGGGCAGTATATACAAGGTATGTGAGGATATACCTTTCCTTCTTTTGCACGACTCCGATTATACATAATGTGATGAACGAGCTTCCAAAGATACTCTACTCTTAGAAGCTAGCAGTACTTACATTGTTTCCCCTCTTATGGGACGATTGATGTTAATGTTGCTTCTCTTATTCTTATGTTATCAATGTTGTTGGTATTTCCTAATTCTTATAAGGTTCATAGTGAAGAGTTACTCCTAATAACGCGTACAAAGGATACGTTACGTCACTCCTAAAGGTTTATAACATAATTCCATGAGTCAAGCATGCACTATATATATATGTATCTATTTTACTCTACCGAGCCGCGCTATAGACGGCCGGGTATGGCACCTACTGTGCAACCACTGATCAGTTGGGTTTTACCGAGCTCCACATGGCCGGGTACGATCTACCGAGCCTTATGATGGCCGGGTACATTTTTACCGAGCCTATTACGGCCGGGTACGATATGATGATGATGATGCCCACAGAGGCGTATGTTTTAAAAAGCTTATATATTTATACATATGTATCATGCATTTCATGTCAGTAGCCCTCAGAGGTACTCAGATGTTACAGGTTGTATATTCTCTATCCATGTTTACATTACTGTTCGTGTTTATGGTTCCCTGCCTTACATACTCAGTACTTTATTCGTACTGACGTCCTTTTATTTGTGGACGCTGCATGTCGTGCTGCAGGTACTGATAGACAGGTAGGTGCAGCTCCCCCACCACAGTAGGTTGTCCAGTTCAGCGGTGTTTGGCGAGATCCCTTCTCCGGACTTGCCGTGGTCTTGGTATATTTTTTTTTTTTGTTATAGACGTTATGGGTATGTCGGGGCCCTGTTCCGGCTGTGTTGCAACACTTATGTTCCTTTAGAGGCTCATAGACAAGTGTCGACTCATGTATAGTTTGGTATGCCTTGTCGGCTGTTTTTGGTGGTGTAGTCTTTCATGGTAGCGTGGTAGCTTGTGCCATATGTATATAGTTTCTTGATTGTCTGGTCATCCCATGTTATGTAGGTTCAGGCCATCATATTTTATTGTTGGTCGTCCATGATCCTTTTCTACCATTTATATTGATCTCGTCAGCCCTAAAAGATAATAAAGAAGGTTAGATAATATGTACGTCGGTGCTCGGCAAGTATGGTCGGGTGCTAGTCATGGCCTTCCAGTTTGGGTCGTGACAATCGTGGTTGTGGATCATGTGTATTCGACACCGTTTAGCAACAATCGAGATTTGGGGACTCGAGTGGATCTTTATTTGTTGGTATGTTAGATTTTGGATGTGATGTTGAAATTAGACTGGTTGTCTTAGTGTTACGTGATTTTGAACTATTACGCTTTAGGCTATGCCAGAAATGCCACAAGTTGAGTGGCGAGGTGCATCAAATTATGTTCTAGCAGAGTGGTTTGTATTTCAATGACCAACAGATGGCTGGGGAGGACTACTTTTCTTAATTGGGCCTTCGTGATGTATGTCAGTGCAGAGGTTTCTACCATTGATTCAGTTCCGGAGTTGAGGGACTTTTCGGATGTATTTCTTTTGGCTGGACATGTCGCCAGATGAGGTTGTGGATTTCGGTATTGATTTGGTGCCGGGTCCCATATAGTATGGCTCCGGTAGGAGCTATAGTAGTGGAAGGAGCAGCTACAGGCTTTCTTGATGATGAGTTTGTTGGTAGTTCAATGTGGATGCGTGTTCTACCTTGAGTCGACTTGGTTGCCCCCAAAATTGTATTGTTGAGAGATAGGTTGATTCAATCGTTAGTAAGCTTGTTAGTGATCTAGGGATATCTATGAGATACTATTGTGCTGCGAGACGTTATGATTCGTTTGTTATGGGCACATGTGGTGCGGTTCTATTGGGGATTCATAGTGGAAGTCGAGCGGGAAGAGTAATTGGGTGTTGCTTGGTGGTTGATGTACCAGTTATGTTCTATCAGGCTTGCGTGGCATAAGTTATTTGTTTCACTATGGGTGTAATGATTTGCTTGGGTTCTAGACATCAAATTGTGCTTGGCTGTCAATTTTGAGCATAGTGACTTGAGATGTTTCATATGTAACTGTGTTTAGATATGATCACACATTGTAGCGAGGCCACGTAGAGATATAACCTTTCGGGGTAGATTCGGGTGTTCTATTTCTATGATGTGAGACGGGGTCTCAGCCTTGTGTTGTGATGGTACTGATGAGCTTGAGGTGCAACTCTTTCGTTTGTGTCATTTTTCGTGATCTGAGTATGTTTAGATCGTTTCTTATTGGTGCGCGTATTATGCAAGTTATGGATTAGGTCTGTATTGAGGTGTCATACTACTAGAGTGGTGTGTTGGATTCGAGGTGATTGTTGGGGTCACAAATGAATGCGAAGGACTTGATTTCAGCTTGTTGGAAGGATAATATCGGGGTTCGGCTTCAGAATCTTCTGTGGTATTAGTCAAAAGGGAAGTGGCTTAGTGAATGGTTGATCTGAGAAATGGTGATGATTTATTGTGTGTTCCTTTATCCTTGACAGTATGTGAAAATGTAGAATAAGACCTTAGTTGATAAGAGGGTTTCTATCGGTATTCGGGTGTTGTGTACAGTTGTTGTGACTAGAAGTTATCATTTCGAGCGTTTGAGTTATGTGGCATATCATATAATTGCACCTGAAGTTGTAGGTATGGGTTATTACAGCTAGTTCGGGCTTATTCTGAGTATAGATGTGAGGTTCTGATCTTGTGTACGATTTCGGAAAGTGCAATGTGGTTCTATGGTTTATGGACTAGATGGGTTGTGAAATTTCAGCTATGTTGTGTTATCGGACCTATACGAGATAGGGTGACATGGGATCACCCTCGGGTATATTAATGGTAAGGTTATTCAGCTATGGGTTGGCTTCTAGAAAAACTTTGGGTACGCTCGAGGACGAGCGTTTGTTTAAGTTGGGGAGGATGCGATGACCCAACTCATTTTCTCGTGAATTACTACTCTATTTCCCCCATTTTCAGCTTCTTTATGCTTCATTATCCGGATCCTATGTGATCGAGTTGTTTTGGAGTGGTTTTGATAAGAAATGAGACACTTAGTCTCTTTTAAAAAGGCTTAAGTTGGAAAAGTAAACCAAACATTGACCTATAAGTCAGCGGGCTCGAATGTGAATTCCGATGATTCAGTTAGCTTCGAGGGATGATTTATGACTTAGGAGTGTGATCGGAAGTGATTTTAGAGGTCCGGTGTAGAATGAGGCTTGAATTGGCGAAGTTAGTATTTTGGCTAATTCCAGTCGATAGGTGGAATTTTGATTCGAGGGTTGGAATGGAATTCCGAGAGTTTTTGTAGCTTCGTTATGTCATTTGTGATGTGTGTGCAAAATTTCAGGTTATTCGGACATCGTTTGTTTGGGCTTTTGATCGAAAGAGCATTTCAGAAGTTTTGAGAAACTTAGTCTTCAATTCGATGAGTTTTGAATAATTTGATGTTGTTTGAGGTGTTTTGATGATTGGAGCGAGTTTGAATGATGTTATGTGATATGTTGGCAGGTTTGGTTGAGGTCCCAATGGCCTCGGGTGAGTTTTAGTAGGTCAATCGGACCACTTTATGCCTTAAAAGATAGCAGAAAAATTACAGGTTCAGAGTTGCAGGATTTTCGTTCTCTACGATCGCATAAGAGGTCTTGCGATAACATAAGAGGATTTTTGGGGGATGTTTGATTGTTCAATGCTATCGCATACTGAGGGTTGCGATCACACAGTGTTAAGTGCTGATGAATTTCAATCACATGGGGTCTGTCGCGATCGCATAGGTTATTTTGAAGGACTGGAAATTTTGTGATCTGCGATCGCAGAGGTTAGGATGCGATCGCATAGAGTAAGCTACAGTGATCCGGGCAAAATGTTAAAACTATTTCATCTGCGAACCCAAACCCATTTTCCACCATTTTTGAGCATTGTAAGAGCTACTTGGGAGCATTTGAAGAGGGATTTGAAGGAGATTGACTGGAGGTAAGTTTTATGAGTTAAAAACACGATTATATTGTGGAATTATCCTTGAAATTCATGGAAATTAAGCCAAAAATTGAAGAACTAGGCTTGGAATTTTGAAACTTAATTTGGGGATTTGAAGGAGCATTTGAGGTCGGATTTGAGAACTTTTGGTATGTACGAACTCGTGAGGAGATAAGGAATATATTGATGTTAAATTTTCTGATTTTCGAGAAGTGGGCCCGGTGCTCAGGTTTTGCAATTTTATGATTTTTGATGTTTTTTGATTCTTTTCGATTGGGTTATGTTCCTTAGACTATTGTGATGTATTCTCTATGATTTTTGATAGATTAGACGAAGTCCAATTTGAGGGGCAAAGGCGTCGCGAGCTAGAGATTTTACCGGTTCGAGGTGAGTAATGATTGTAAATGATATCCTGATGGTTTGAAACCCCGAATTTGCACACCGTACTGTTATATTGAGGTGACTTAACACCAGATAGCGAGTGTGGGGTAGAGCACCATTGGGGATTGTGACTTGGTCTATACCGATTGATGATTTAATCGCGTATTTGACTGGAACATATTTGTTGTTATCATGATTTGGGCTGATTGCCATATTTGGGCTTGTGCCAATTATTTGAACCCTTCGGGAATTTTTATCATTCTTTCCTCACTATTTGATATATTACTTGAACTCAGTCTTGTTGATTATACTATTTTACAACTCAGCCGTTTTAATTGAACTTTGAGACTTAAATTATATTTCCACTGTTGTTTGCGCTGAGCACTACTATTTTATTAATGCCCGAGGGGCTTATGATTTTTTTTGGACTGAGTGAGGCTTTCAGGACTTGAGCGTGATGTGAGGAGGCTTGCAGGCTTCGAGTATATTGTGAGGAGGCTTTCGGGCCTTGAGTGTTATGTGAGGAGGCTTTTAGGCCTCGAGTGTGATGTGAGAAGGCTTTGAGGCCTCGTTTTATGTGCCACGAAGTGGCTTGATATTGCGCTTGGGCTATAAAGGGCTCTTCCTGAAGTATGTACACCCCCAGTGAGCGCGGGTACCCATCTAGAGCACACAAATTTAGACAGTGGTAACAATGGCACGGTTATACACGTTTTGGTCAGGTAGCAATGACTGACCAGTGGTAACAATGGCACTATAATACACGTTTTGGTCAGGTAACAATGAATGACCCGGAACATAAATCATGCCCGAGGGGCCGGAACTATTTTTGAGATATTGCCCGAGGGGCGAACTTTGATGTGTTCATCTTGCATATTTACTTGTCTTTTTACCTGTTATACTGTGGTAATTGTGCTCGAGGGGCGGATTTTTTCTGTGCTTATCAACACTAATTGCTTTGAAATCATTTTTCATAACTATTGAAAAGATCATTTTCAAAAGTGCTTTAACAGAGCCAAGATGTTTCTAAAGATTTCACAGCCTTACTATTTTCTCAAAGGATTGTACCCTACTTCTATATAGCATGTTGGTTGCTTTACATGATTTATTACTACTCAGTTGTTATTTACCTTTATTACTTTCTGAGTTGGAGTACTCACTTTACTCCCTGCAGCTCGCGTGCAGTTGCAGATATTTATTCACCCGATAGCGGGTATTGGCTGCATGGAGGCAGAGTTGTAGAGGTTTAGCGAGGTGACTGCCAGCGTTCGCAACACCACTGTCCTTCTATGTTATTCATTATTCCTGTTCAGTGTATTTCCAGACTTGTGAAGTGGAATCACATTCTTATTGATGCTCATGACTTGTGACATCCCGATTAGGGCTATGTTGGATTGTGATTTCGTTAATTAATATTATTAAGTCATATTTTTACTGTTCAGTTATGCTTAACTATTTTTGAAAGAGACAAGTTAGGTTAGTTGGATGGACTTGTCATCACGAGAGGCGCCATCACGAAAAGCGCGGGGTTTGGGTGGTGACACCTGGAATTATGTGTTGAGTGATTGTTGTGTCCGAGGGGCAGATTTATATGCTTATATGCACTAATTGTTTTGCATTAATTTTCATAACTATTGAAAAATTCATTTTCCAAAGAGGTTTAAACTGAGCTATGATGTTTTCTAAAGATTTCACAGCTTTACTGCTTTTTCTCAATGGGTTTTATACTGCTTTTATACAACATGATGATTTTCCTTACTGCTCAGTTATTATTTACCTTTATAGAGTACTCACTTTACTCCCTACACCTCGCGTGCAGATGGAGGAATTTGTTCCCACGGTAGCGGGTTCTGAGCTGATCGGAGGCTAAGTTATCAGAGTTTAGCGAGGTGACTGCCATCGTTCGCAGCACTACATTTCTCCCTTTTGTTTATCAGTCCTATTTTGTATATTACATGCCTTGTAGTCGTATTTATACTCTAATATATGTTCATAATTTGTGACACCCCGCTTTGTGCTTTGGGTTGAATTCGACACTTAATAAAGAAATCTCTGTTTAGACTGTGGTTACTTAATTATGTTAAAACTGTGAATTAATATCTCAGGCTTCACAAGAATCAAGCCATAAGTAGTTCGAGAGTTATTTTGGAAAGGATTGTTTAAGAGTCGGAAATAGGTCATGAAGATGCTTGAGAGCGGAAATATCACAACCCCATTTCACCCTCCATGAACATGTCGTGATGGCACCTAGTTTTTACAACTAGATAAGCCTAACAATGCTGAAATTAATACAACTTTCGGAAACATTTAATTAAGCTAAGAAAAACTTGAAGGAAACGATATATAAGTGCCACTTGGCATATACAACTCAAATCAAAATGCGGAAGTCTACAATCTCATCCCAAAACCCGAAAACTCACGGGAACCACAAGCTAATAGAAATGTAAAACACTGCTCTAACTCCAGAATGTCTAAACAACTAAAAGAAAAGATAAACTAAATACTAAAGCTGGAATAGAGTAGAGACTCTTGGTCTGCAGACACGACAGATATACCTTGAAGTATCCGCTAGATCTCTCCGCCTCGATGATAGTACGTCTGGGTAGAGGAACCTGGATCTGCACATGAAAAATATGCACAGAAGGGGCATGAGTACACCACAACGGTACTCGGTAAGTGCCAAACCTAACCTCGGTTGGGTAGTGACAAGGAAGGATAGGGCCCAACTTAGGTCAAACAACATAATATGAATTAACAATATGAAAACTGACAGTAATAATGAGTACATAAGTGAGGATAGATAGGTTAAACAAGGCAATGAAAACAACACAAAGAATAGAATAAACACGGAATATGTACCAATGATAACAATGAAGATCTCCCAGGATACCGTCCAGTAGTCCTTTTCACAATTGTCCAGTGGATCTCCCGGGATATCCTGCTATAGTCCATCATATGTGTAAATCTGAAGGATCCCCTGGGAAACCGTCACGTAGTCCAACTATCAATGTGCAGGGGGATCTATCGGGAATGTAACCCACAGTCCCAAAGTAAAAGTGCAGGGGGGATCTACCGGGAATAGAACCCGTAGTACCAAAATGAAGAAAAGGGGGGGGGGGGTAGCTACCGGAATCCCGCATCTGTAGTCCCAATGTAAATGCGCAACCACAACCACAATATATTCAGAAATGAAGTACAAAGGACAAGCAACAGGTAATACTAGCCTAACATGCTTCACATAGTACAGTCAAGGAAATTTAAGAAAATAGGCAAGTTAAATCAACTAAACATGCCTTTCTAATCTAACACGGGTTATAATTGCAAGTAAAATAAAGCAAATACGGAAGAAACTCAGTCTCAATATTTTAAGTAAAACCTGGATTTTCAACAATTAGCTCAAGTACGCGCTTGTCACCTCACATACAAGGCACTCAATTACCAATTATCATTGTGAGCACGTGATTTTTGCCCTATATGAGAATTATTCCCAAAAATTCAAAATAAAATAGTTTTGCTTTGTGTGTGTGATTTTGTGAATTTTTGTTATTTATTTGCATTTGTGTATGCATGTTATTTGTCTAAATTAATTAAAAAATACAAAATATGTATTACATTTAGGACTTAATTCTACAAATTATGAATTACTTAGTATTTTGTGATTTAGGATTTCAATTTTGGTTAATTAAAAAATGATAAAAGAAAATAAAACAAAATATAGAAGAGGAAAACTGGACTGGACCAGCCCCATTTTCAGCCCAATCCCAGGCCCAATCGCCGGTCCAAGAGACCCATCTCCCAGGCCATCAAAACGACGTAGTTTGGCACCAAAACTACGTCGTTTCAAAGACAGCCCATCTCAGCCGTTCAATCCACGTAAATCCAACGACTTTAGTCCCATCTCCCCAACCCGTCTCGCCCGACCCGTGCCCATCCAAGACCAACCCGCCTCTTATTAAACCAAACGCCCCCGTTTCATGCCAAAACGACCCCGTCTCCTTATCCACCAGTTAATCCAAGCCGTTCAGATCATTTGATCCAACGACTCGGATTAATAAACACTATTTACTATACCAAATCCCCTACCCCCAAACCCCGTTACACCCCTCATTTCCACCCCCCTCTTCCTTCATCGTCTCTCAGAGACGAAAATCCTCAAGAACCCTAGCCCGCCGCCCTCTTTCTCCTTCGCCTGAAACCCGACGGCAACAACGCCGCCGGTCACCAAACTAACACCATGGAACCCCCGTCACACCCCAAACCCAAATCCACAAGTCGTCTACCTCGAATCAGTCCACAACTTCTCGAATCTTCATTTGAAGATTCGAGCAAAACTGAAACCTATCTCAACCAAGCCCAAACTCGCACCCTAGCGCCTCCTGACCTCCCTTACACTCAAACGACCCTTGGTTCGACTCGAATCTATACAGAAATCGCCGAGCTTTGAAATATCAGTATGAACCCTAGAAGTTTAAAATGGGGTTTCCAGCTAGATTCGATAGGCGATTTGAGGTCCAATGGACCTTAGCTTGGGTGTTCTCAGTTGAGAACACCTTGGTTAAGGCCCATTTGGCTTCGAAATTTCCAGTCCGTTGGCCCGAGTCCGTCTAGGTCTGATGAATTTTCTTGAGGTACTTCTTATTTTTTCTTTGTTGTTTTGTTTGTTTTGTTAGTGTAGTTATGTGTGTATTTGTATATTTTTTCAATTTTTATCAATTGTGCTGTTCTCATCTCCCAGACCTTTTATTTGGTCAAATTTTCATTTCTGTTGTTTGTTTGATTGTGTGTGATAGAATATGTATTCGTTTCGATTAGCGTAGTCGAATAGTTAGTTTCGCATTTTCTCTGTTTTGGCTTAAGTGCTGAGAATCATTAATTTGTTTGGCAATTGTTTGTTATCGATTATACGTGTTGTAATCGATTAAATAAATGTCGTCGATTAATTATATGGGTTTGTTTGTGCTGGGACAATAGGACAGTAGTATTGTTGACACTGTTAGTTTGGTCCAGGACCATTGTCGAATTGAAGCCTGTTTTTGTTTGTGTTTGTGAATTAGGAGCTGAATTGGTTATAGCTGTGTGACTGTGATAGACACAGAGTTTAGTTGGCCAATTAAATGGTACTCAATGCACCTTTAAAGCTGATGAATAAACTAAGTGAAAGGCTGTCCATTAAGTGCAGAATTACAGCTTGTTTAAACATGAGTAATAGAAATCAGAAAAACAAACAGCTAAGTTTAAAAGAGTGTAATGCACATGAGATAGGCTAGTGGAACCTGCTGGACAGCAGAGTATTCCACTAGTCTCTGCACTTCAAATAAGTTTAATAATAAAACCCATACTTAGACAAATGAAGGTGGAAACACAGAGGGAATAATATGGGGTTTTCAGTTTTTAAACAAAAAAAAAGAGGCTGGAGGGCTGTTAAGTTTTGATATATAAGGATGGGATTAACAGACTTAGGGGATACACACTGATATACATTCTGGAGAGATAGAAGAGAAAACAGAAAGAAAAAGAGAGATTTTGAGAGAAAAAAAAGGGCAGGCTGGTATGCGCTCTGAGACAGAAAAAAGAGAGACTTGAGATACATTCTGAAAACAGAGCTAGAGATAGGAAACAAAAGAGAGGAGGCTGGGATACACTCTAGTATACACAGCCTTAAACCATCAGTTTAGGAGCTTTCAAACGATTAGTTTAAAACTCTAACCATAAGTTTAAAGGCTCTTTTAGCCATCAGTTTCAGAGAATGGTTGCTTGGTTTAAGTTTGCTCTATGTTTCAGTTCCAGAGGTTTCTTTTGAGTTTACTTAAGTGTTGTTTCGTTCGTTGGTTGGTTCTGTAGTTCTTGCTGTGTGGGCTTTCTCCAGTTCTTTGTGGTTTTGATTTCGTTCCGGAGATTTCAATCTGTTCCTTAGGCTGCCTGCTACTGTTTCATAGTAGTTTCAGTTTGTTGGCTGGGATCTTTTGTGGCTGTGTTTGGCTGCTGTATTGTTGTTGTATTGCTGCCTTGAAGCTTTGTTTTGAGCTACTACTGATCTCCTTCTTCTTCATTTCTGTTGTTGGATTCCAGGTACACATTTCTCAGACCGTTGTTGACATGGTTTACCTCATTTGACAATAAAGAAGATCAAGTTTTAAGCTCTACTGTCGGAATATAACTGTTTCCTCTATATTTCTGTTATGTTTGATGTTTTATGACAAAAACAGAATTGTTTAGATTACAATGGAACCTTGTACTATTAATTTAGAACATTAGAGGCATAGTTGGGCTCAATTACCTTTTAGTTCAAATGCGTAGAATTCAAGTACATCTCTAGTTGGGGAACTAATCCAATAGCTTGGTGTGTATTTAACTATGGATGTGTGATTATTCGGAATAGATAATTCTCGTAGTGCACTCGTAAAAAATGAGTTTCATGATAACGCTATAGTTACTTCCCTAACTGTTTGCCTCGTGTACTCGACTAGGAAATAATTCGGTAATGAATCAAGCAGCTTCGTACTATGCTTATATACGTCGTTAGGATTAATTCAATTTGAGCTAATACGAATCAGAAAATACAAGGCAACCATAGTCACATTTTGAATTTATTTGGACGACACATATTGGTATAAAATTATTACTAGAATGAATAAGGATTTCATGTGATAAAGTTCTCAATAGTCCCTTCTAAGCATGACTTGAAGTAACCTTGTCACAAATTGGGCTGTCCCCGTTTAAGAATTTTAAATATACAAGTTTAATGGAATAAAGCGGTTTGAAGTATAATAAGAGCACGTAATCTATAACATGTATAAAAAAAGATATTTTAGCCATTTATAACAGTTTAAGCGACCGTGCTAGAACCACGGGATTCGGGTGTGCCTAACACCTTCCCTCGGATCAACAGAATTCCTTACTTAGAATTTCTGGTTCGCAGACTTCATTAGGAAAGTCGAAATTTCCTCGATTCGGGATTTAAATAAATCGGTGACTTGGGACACCTTTAATTTATTCCAAGTGGCGACTCTGAAATAAACAAAACAATCCCGTTTAGAATATTGTCACTTAAATTGGAAAAACTCCTTCGCCCATTTTTACCCCCCTTCGGGTGGGGGCGCGCCGAAAGGAGGTGTGACAGCTCTGGCGACTCTGCTGGGGACTACAAACCCAGAACCACTAGTTCAGGGTTTAAGAATTCGAGCTTTGAATAATTGTTGTATTTGGCTTATTTAATA
>MU674462.1:10224-28001 GCA_026770625.1 Nicotiana glauca
TACTTTCTCTACTTCTAATACTGAGCACTCTGCTCCTCTTCTCTTTCACTGTCTGAAACATTCGCGAGTTCTCTTGAACTCTCAAGTATTTGCTGAAGAACCTGAATTTGCTCCTACTGACTTCTGGCGGTTTACTTGCTCTTATCATCCTGTTACTCTAATATTTGCAGCTGGTATGTCACTCTTAATTAAATAGTTCCCCCTCCACTATGTGTTTGTTTCATGTCTTAGTCTGTTATGCTTGCCTACCCTGTGTATCTACCTCCTAGTCTGTTATGCCTCTTTCTTTATGTTTTTTCAACTCTGTACATGCCTGTCTTATGTGAATCCCTTTACCCTTTTGCATGAAGAGTGTAGTTCCAGTCATGGCAGTACCCTATTATTGCTATCCATGACTTGGAACTAGGTTCTTTTGAACCTTTACTCAAATCAGTTCCCACTCTCCTTTCCCTTTTATGTGCTGAGCCTTGATTCAAGTCTGGTGGTGTCCTAATCACCATCCAGACTCAAGTATGACCTCTAAGGTCTGCTCTTAATTTGTTTGGACTAAGTAACTGGTCAGGGGTGTGCCAGTCTATATCCATGTCTGGGCATGACCACCCTTTGCTATGGTTCCCTAATCCATCTCTCACTTTGTATTTATTCCTAGTTTCTAAGTTCTGCCCCCTTTTGGTAAGCCATGCTTTGGGACCCTCGAGCTCCCTCTAAACTTGGATGCTTTAGGGCTGGCTATTCCACACTGCACTATTCTGTTGCAACAATTGTTATCCAGAGTGTAAGCACTGCCTGGAGCCCTTGAGACTCCTTGGAACTCTGAAACACTTTGGATAAGAGAAGTCCTTGGAAATCTAGAATCCGGAATTGGTTAAACTCATGTTATTAGACATTAAGATTGCATTAGGCGGTTTGGATCTAGCTGTAGACTTTGATGTACTCTACTTCTTCTTTTATTTTTTTTCTGGTTCTGTAATAAGATTTGTATAAGGAACTCGGGGAAATACTAGTAAAAGGGTATGGGAGGAGATTATTTACTGCGTCAAAGGGTAAATATCATGTCTATAGGTTTAATGTTGTAATTCAGTCATCTAGATACCATGCCTATAGGTTTAATGTAGTAATTCAATCACTTAGATACCATGCCTATAGGTTTAATGTTGTAATTCAGTCACCTAGATACCACGCCTATAGGGTTAATGTTTTAATCACCTAGATATCATGTCTATAAGTTTAATGTATTAACTCGATCGACTAGATACCATGTCTATAGAATTTAATGCATAATATGCATAATCCAGTCATCTAGAAAATCTGCCTATAGGGTTTAATGCTTTATCATCTTGCAAATCATTAGAAACCCTGCCTATAAGACTTAATATTCATGTAAGAAGTTGCATATAGAAACCTTGTCTATAGGAAATACATACGCGTTAGGCAAAACTATAGGATAATCAAATCTGCTGTCCGTTTACCAATTCTGTAATAGGTTCTAAAACCAAGTATGTCTATAGAGGTTCGTCCCAAAATCTGTTTAAGTAACAACAACCTGTTAACTGGCATTAACGTTCAATATAACATTTTTTCAATAAAAACTCCTATAAACGTGTAATGCTTTTAAAAATTCTGCAAATCTGTCTGAGATAATCCTTTTAAATCTTCTGCCCAAATTCTATTCATCTTTTGAAACTATCTTTCAGAACAGTCTTTTAACTCACTCTTGTTGTATTTTCACTTATGAAAACCCCTCTTCTACTGTATTTTCACTCAACCAAATCTGCTGATTTTAAAGTCATTTCTGAACTTCTGTAATTTTTTCAACTCCTTGTTTTAACTCTTCTGCATTAGGCTCTTGTATGGAATCAACACTTTTTCTGAATAACTCGTTTAAAATACTTCACTCTCTGACAATTGGATCCGAGTTGCCTAATGCAGTCCTTTTATCTGATTCTATATGTTAAACTAGTTCGTACGCCGCTTAAGTTTTAATTTAAAGACCAAACCAGTATGTGCAAGGCATGTTAAACTATATGCTATATGATTTACGGGGTTTTATGTGAGCCTTGCATGTTTGTTTGTCAATCCCCTTACTTGCTAATTGTTTTGGTTGTCAAAATTAGTATTTTGTCCTTTAAACCCCATATATGCCTTACCCCTTTTCTTCCCCTTTAGGATTAGAAGTCCTAATACCCCAGGACTGATAGGTTGGGACGGGTACTAGCATGCAATAAGTAAACGAGACTAATTACGTTTAAATACCTTAACGGGGTGGGAAGGGTAGGATATGCATATGATGACCGGTGCGCTAATATCTCGTGCGAACCCTCTTTTGAGGAGTGATTGCTGGGTATTGCATTGATGTGATCCATATTTTGTATAAACCTTGGACCCCCTTTCTTTTCCTTTTATTTGCAGTGTCTTCTTTAATTCTTTCTTCAAATTAATTCTTTTTTTCTAAAAACTGTCTCTTTCTGTCTTCTTTACCCTTTTCAAAACTTGAAATTTATTCGTGATTCTTATGTGCAAAGCTTTACATGTTTTCTCTCACTTCCTTTTAAAGTCACAATTAAAGCATGGCCGGGAACCACACTAGTGGATCTTGAGGGGTGCCTAACACCTTCCCATCGAGATAATCTCAAGCCCTTACCCGAACTCTGGTTTTCTTTCAAAAATCTTTTTCTTTTTCTTTAAAGTGTCCTAATGCACTATAATCATTAGGTGACGACTCTTCAAATTCCATAACCTGATTCCTCAAAAGGGAATAAGAGTTGTTTTGTCCATAATGTCGTAAACCCAATTTCTTTCTTTTAGAAGGGGGGAAAAGGGGGGCATCGACAATGATGTATTTATTTTATATCAGCTTTGTAAACTCTAAATCTTAGAAGCCATGATTAGTAATCATTGGAATTTTTGTATAAAATATGTGTAAGGTCCCGTAAATAATTTTGGTCTCAAAACTTAGTAACCCGTGGTGTCGACTCCGAATATGTGTTAGGAATGTGTAGAATTCTTCGTGGCGAGCTTTGGACCCTTGATAGTGATTTAAGCCTTTAAAAATCAAAAGAATTAATTTTCCAGANTGTCGACTGTGTGACAGTGCTATGGCCGGTTGGGCAGTCATGCATCTTCATTTACCATCATGCTACGCCCTGTTGGGCAGACATGCATCTTCATTTACCACCATGCTACGGCCGGTCAGGCAGCCATACATTTACCACCGGGATACAACTGGTCGGGCAATTATCACCAGTTGAGCAGTTATGTATCATTTTTTACCTCCGGTTGGGCAGCTATGCATTTACCACCGTACTACGGCCTGTCGAGCATTTACCGCTAATCAGTTGGGCAGTTATGCATCATACGATGTGAATAATAGTCTTAAAGAGAAAAATTATATATATAAGTATAATAAGTATGCATATACTGTGGCACTTCAGAGATTCAGGTTGATTCTTACATATCTTTAATTAATGTTGATTTATTGTTATGTTTTAGTTTCGCCTTACATACTAAGTACATTATTCGTACTGGCGTCCTTTTGTTAGGGATGCTACATTCATGCCTGCAGGTTTAGATAATCAGTTTGACAATCCCTCATAGTAGACGAGATCAGTATTTAGCGAAGGGTCGGTAAGACTCCACCTCATTCGGAGTGCAGCCGAGCCTATAAGTCATCGTGTCAGAGTTTTGCTATAGACTTATGGGTAGGACGGTACCTTGTCCTATTTGATGTCAAATACTTGTAGAGGCTTTGTAGACAGAGGTTCATTTTCTAAAGCATGTCAGAGGCCTTGACGGCCCAGATGTATTCATGTTTTAAGAAATATTATTCATTGATACAGTATTTTTTTCACTTATAGTTATACATTATGAGTTGTATCCATGTTGCCCCATGATAGTTACAAAAGAAAAAATAAGAGTTATAGAGTGGTTCGCTCGGGCCAGTACGGCACTAGGTGCCAACCACGCCTCCCCAGGTTTGGGGCGTGACAATAATACCATCTCTAGGTAGACAAATATCGTCATACGCTACAAAACTCAGGAACGACTAAGGTGCGATATATGATCTGCATCTCCAGAGCCATCATGCTCACACAACACTATCACTACACGAAATCTCAACACATGTGCAATTAATCAAGCCGTCTCACAATCCACACAGCATAATAGAGTATTACATGAAATAGCCGACAATGAAATAACATCCAACGTCTAAATACTCTTCCATAAGGACTACTATGATGAATGGATACACCTAGACTGGTGTAGAGTACACATCCACATTTGGACCCATCAATGGACCTCAACTGATTCTGATCATACGATGCTTGGGCAAATAACCTCTCAAGGACCCATAATGTCCTATTCATGACACAAAATAACAGCCGTCGAATCTGAAACGAAATTCCACAATTCACAACCAACTGAATAGAGCTCCTTTCAGGCCTAAACTCTCACATTAGCGAAAGTACCAAAATCTGCACACTTTGTTTCAATCTTTATTCAATCAACTAACTACATGTAACATTTATACAATCTTCCTGTTTGGCACGCTCCCACGACCTTCTGCACCGGTTAACAAGTCTGCACATCCATACCACCGGCCGCACTAATATTGTAAGGCAAATCAAAAATCTGCAATCAGTACACAAAGTCTCTTACACAGGACACTAATATCAGGTGATGCTAAAGACAATACCAGCTTACTCTAACCATCCGAAACCTTACCTGCTTATCTGAGCTCGTGACATTCTTGTCGACACCGAACTATAACCTTGATCCTCAACTTCCAATTCCCTTGACACTTACTGCACCTAACATACCAATATGTGAGAGTACTAGAATTCCATCATAACTCCTGTTCCACTAATAGAATGAACACTCCATCATATAGAAACCTTTCATTTAACATATTTCAGGAGAACCATAGCAACACGTGACTGAATTCCCATAATCGCGGAAAATATAATACTCTAGTAGTGTTCTAAACCACCATAACTCTTTCGGGATCCATCTACATATAACATGCCATAATAGTCGAATGCCTCCAAATAAAATCAGTTGCAGCGGACGTCAAGCCTTGTATGTATTGCCACAAATCACATGTATAACAAAACACGTTAAAGGAACTGGTCATTGCCACTATCATGCTAATTCAACCATTTCTAATTGATCCGACTTCTTCTAATTTACTCTGGACTTGCCTTAGGAATAATAATAGCCCCATTCAAAATATAACGAACCCAATCCGCACTCATCCTGAGTGACCTTATTTCACAAGACCATGCTGTCTCAAAACCCACGAACGATCTCATATCTTCCTTGTCCGCATATTCACGTCTTCAACTGGTATACCCATTCTGATAATTCCTCTATGAGTCCAAAGTTATTTTCTCTTATTCCTCCAATGCTACACCGTAGACCGAATATAACATAGAACACTCCAATCCCCTTTCATAATCTGCTGTAAAAGCTCTATACTTAACCATACTATAGACTCGAAATCCTTAAACACCGCACTTTAATGTTTTAATACACTAGGACCGTTGTTGAGAGTCACCCACTTGGTCCCAAATATAATCAACTCCAAGGCTCTACTAGCACATGAACACCCTTTCAAAGAAGCACCCGGCTGAATCACCTTATTTGTACATCACATCTACACAAAGCATAAACTCTGAGTCTTCCCAAAGCCTGAACATGAGTCGATTATGGCCAAATATAATACACATTTCCCCCAAATCCTTTGCTCAAATTACCATTGGTGTTCTCTTTCCTTACTCGTAATAACCTACCAATATGCCAATAACCAGAAACCTCACAAGTACACAATTATGCAATCTAATCGTCGATGGTGGGGCTCTCTCACTTAGCTTGAAGCTACCATTACATAACGTGGAACCTACCACAATTCCTTATCCCCCATTGACATGATCTTGCACAATCAATCCGCCAAATTCCTCAAAATCCTTCTGTTAACATTTTATGAACACTCTGAGTCAGTAACCACATTTACATGTTCAACCTCTTATTGGATTGCCAGTAAAATTCTTTGTATAAGCTTCGTCAACACCGCGTAACCGCCAATCTGCTCATCTCCTGTGGAAATTCCATGCCGGCATCATCCAACGACATTGCACTAGGTATAATTACTATGAAATCCTTAAACCATCCTGAGCCTGTGCTCATTCACCAGCTGTACAAGTATGTTCACTCCTCATGGACATCAACTAAAGGTGCGACAATACATTCTAATCCAAAGTCATGTTGTATACTTTTTCATATCAAGCAACTACTCTCCGTCGTATCCAACCTTCCTCCGTATAATAGTCAATATTCTAACTTAAGTCTGTAGACTTAGTCACTCTCCGCCATGAATCCCAAATCACTTTAAAGTTTCCTCAAGGCATGCAGCTATCCTACCACAGAACTCATATGCTACCCGGCCACTCTCCCACTTTGGTCAAACCCTCTCCTTTAAGCAATTACTCGACTTCTGTTTCTTACATTTGGACTTCTAGAAGTTTAATCACCACAAGACACCTCTCACATGTCCTTCACTCTCCCACTTTGCCTTAATTCAAATTCCATCTTTGTATCACCTGAACCAATAATCGTTGTCAACTCTAAACTTCCCCGAAGATCATCTTCCTTGACCCATCAACATTAGGATCACCGATTCGATTCTAAACCACAGCACACTGCGACATCTGACAGATGCTTCCCTGTCACCATTCACAATACTCTGCCCTAAAGGCAAATTGAAGAAAACCATAACACCAACGAACTTAACACATTCAATCAAATACGACGACAACACATCACAGATAAAGATTCCACCATGCTCAAAAATACCAAGTCTCATTACTCCATTAACCCAATCTGAGCACTCATAGTCCGATTGCCTTTCCTCCACTAGAAATAAAATGTTGAATCCCAACCATGCACTGAGTACCCCAAAAACTAGACAAGCATTTGCCCACTACATCAATATTGTATGATAACAACTCATGAATCATCATAACAACCAGTGCCCAACTTCAAAACCACTGAAAAGACAGGAGAACTTCTTGCAAGGCGATGATAATAGCCTAAGAATTTGCGCAGGGAGAAATATCCTGCACCACATCTATGGTACCATTAGAATACCTCAATTCCCAATGTATAACAAGCGTTTCATATCGCATAAGATTGAATAGGAAGGATATAAAGGCACAAGCCTCAAAGGAATAAAATCGCACGATGAGGAATCAAGAAGGGAAGTGCTCATAATAGCCCTGTAGCCTCTCGAAGATAAGTACATACATCTCCATACTGATATGCAAGACTCTAAAAGAGTTGCTCATGACTCGTGACAACTAGGTGAACCTAGTGTTCTAATACCATGTATAGTATGAGTACGTAAATCAACGCATACCCAGTAAGCATCCAGTCTAACCTCGAAGAAGTAGTGCCGAGGGGTCGACTCTGGCACTTACTATGGGATATCAATTAATTATCTATATTATAATTAAGCATAAATTATATAAAACAACTGAAACTCAATGACAAGAAGTAAGTAAATAATTCTTTTATTATTAGGAAATTTTCAAATTTACTTTTCGTCATTCAACAGTTTATATCTTAAGCCAATGAAGCAATGTCAATTATTATTAGTTCCAAAGATTTATCATGCGCAAATCATGTCGAGGCCTTACCCGATCCAATATATAAATATAAATTGTGCACTGTCGAGGGTCGAACAGTACGGACCATAGATGCATCTTTTAACCTACCTAGGCGAACAGCCCACTCCCATGAGAGTAGTGAAAATTTACCTCGCTCGAGGAATATATTTGCGACGCAGTTGAACAAAGATTTTCTCAAGTTGTTATAATATTCCTCAATTCTTTTCAAAAGTACAAACTTCAAGTGAAAACTTTCAAATCTCGAAATCCTCAGTTTCAACTCCTTTCAAGGAATTTAATAAGCATACTCAATCTCAATTCTTTTCAAGGCAAATAATAAACATAAGAAGATAACGGTATCAACAAGGTATGGTGTAAATCTATAACTACTAGTACATATGCATAATTAGTAGCTACGTACGGACTCTTGATACCTCGTGCGTATGTAGCCCCGACAATTAAGAGGACACACGAATTCAATTCACCTATGGGGTTAATTCCCTCCTACAAGATTAGAAAAGAGACTTACTTCGCTCCGAAGTTCTGTAGCCGGCTCCCAAGCTTTTACAACAACTCAAATCAATTCTCAATGCTCCAAAACTAGTCAATAAATGTGTAAATCCATAATTATATACTCTAATAATCATTATAATCCAATTTACAACAATTTCCAACTCTGCTCGAAAAGTCGATTAAAATTACCCTCGGGCCCACATGCCCGAATTTTGAAAATTTTCGGAGATAAACATTACCGATAACACCACGAACTCAAATATATAATCTATTGCAAATTCAATGTTCAATTTCGTGGTCAAAACCCAAAAATATAAATTTTTAGGTTTTTCTCCAAAATCCCAAATTTCTACAATATTTTTATGCTTAAATCCATGTATATACCTTTTATGTAACTCACAATGTGCGGGAATTACTTACCTCATAATAGATGATGAAATATCCTCTTCGAAAGCTCCTAAAATCGTCCAAGCCATGTGAATAATGGGTGAAATTGACCCAAATCCCGCTTTAAAATCAGTGTGCCCAGCTACTTCCTTTTGAGCGTTCGTATCACCTTGGACGCATTCGTGAAGCCTTATGACCACTACCCTTCGTGTTCACAGTCCACGAGCCGCGTTTGTGAAGGACAAACTTCTCCAGGCCCCCGCTCCTTCTTTCTTTTTCGCGTTCGCGCCCCCCTGTGTCGCGTTCCAGTCCACAGTAGTCCCAAAATAGCTCAAATATATCTGAAACCACCCCGAAACACACCCGAAGCCCCCGTGACCCCGTCCAATTACACAAACCGGTTCCATAACATAATATGGACCTTCTCGAGGCCTCAAATCATATAAAAAAACATCAAAATCATGAATCACACCCCAATTCAAGTTTAATGAACTTTAAAACTTCAAACTTCTACATTTGATGCCGAACCCTATCAAATCATATCCGATTAACCTCAAATATTGCACATAAGTCACATTTGACATTACAGACCTAATCCAACTTTTGAAATCAAAATCCAACCCCGATATTAATAAGTCCACTCCCGGTCAAACTTTCCAAAACCCTTCAAGTTTCTAACTTTCGCCAAATGACCCCAAGATGACCTACAGACTTCCAAATCCTTATACATGCACGCTTCCAATACCAGAATCACCATACAGAGAAATTTATAGACTCGGAATCCCAAACAGATATCGATAACATTGAAATTCACTTCAACCCAAATTTATGAAATTCTTCCAAAATGTCAACTTTCCACAATAGGCATCGAAACGCTCCCGGGTCATCCAAAACTCGATCAGACATACAACCAAGTCTAAAATAATTATACAAACATATTTGAACCTTCAAATCCCAATTCTGATGTCGTTTACTCAAAAAGCAAACATTAGTCAATTCTTCCAACTTAAGGCTTCCGAAATGAGAATCTTGTTTCCAAATCAACTCCGAACTTCCTGAAATTCAATTCTGGCCACACGCACGAGCCTTAATTCTTGAAGTGAAGCTACTCATGGCCTCAAATTTAATAATGACGCATTAGATCTCAAAACGATCGGTCAGATTGTTACACAAATTTTCTGACACCTTGGCTCAAGGTTGTGACTCTGTATATATCTTATTCTTATTTTGCCGTTCGCTATGATTCTGTTTGTCTTAGAGTAGAATTGATACATATTGATTGATACTCTTTCCATATGGGGTGAGTATTTCTTACATATATTCCATGTTTTGCATCTTAGTCTAGAACTTGCCCTGCATGTTATTGAAGTGAAATAAAAGTGTTGCTCTGTTTAAAAGATGATAATAGGATTTCTTTGATATGTCTTATGAATTTTAGCCTTTTCATATATTGTACTACTAGTTAGCCCTTTGAGCTTTTATCCTTTTGTTTGGAAGCCGTATTTTTTTACCTTTATTCTTTTGTTGAATCTCTAGTTTTTTCACCTTGCTTTCTCGAGCATTGTTACTTAGACTGTAATATTAATTGATAAATTTGAAGAAAGGGATAATTAAGTGAAAAATGGTGACCAAAGATAGCTGAAAAGTAATGAAAATGCCTCTTGAAAAGAATACAACAACAACAAAAACCCAATAAAATACCACAAGTGGGGTCTGGGAAGGGTAATGTGTACGCAGACCTTACTCCTACCCCGAAGGGGTGGAGAGGCTGTTTCCGAAAGACCCTCGGCTTAAGATAATAAAAAGACAAAAGAAGAGAATATTAGATACACCACGGAAATCATAGGGGAAAAGGAACATAGAATGCAGGAAAAAAAATTCAAAGCAAAAATGATGGTTAGTAAATGGATCCTGCATCAAAAATTGACATTGCCCCTAGCTATCTTAGACAAAACCCCACCGAACTAGGCTCACAAAGGTACAAAGTACCGCAATACTCAACTACCTCCTAGCCTACAACCGTAATACGCGACTTTCATAACTTCCTATCAACTGTCATGTCCTCTGAAATCTGAAGCCTCGCCATATCCTTCCTGATCTCCTCTCCCCAATACTTCTTAGGCCGCCCTCTACCTCTTTTTGTGCCTTCCATAACCAGCCACTCACACCTCCATACTGGAGCATCTAGGCCTCTCCTCTGTACATGCCCAAACCATTTGAGCCTTGCTTCCCGCATCTTGTCATCAGTAGGGGCCACGTGCACCTTCTCCCGAATGTCATCATTCCTAATCTTATCCATCCTAGTATGCCCACACATCCACCTCAATATCCTCGTTTCTACTACTTTCATCTTTTGGATATGTGAGTTTTTAATAGGCCAACACTCAGCCCCATACATCATCGCCGGTCTAACCACCGCTTTATAAAACTTACCTTTGAGTATCGTTGGCACTCTCTTATCACACAAGACTCTAGACGCTAACCTCCACTTCATCCATCCTACACCAATACGGTGTGTGACATCCTCATCGATCCCCCCTCCCCCATAGATAACCGAACCAGGGTACTTGAAGCTGCCTCTATTTGGGATAACCTGTGACTCAAGCCTCACATCCACGTCCACTTCCCCCGGCCCAACATTGAACTTACACTCGAGGTATTCCGTCTTCGTTTTGCTTATCTTGAAATCTTTGAACTCAAGAGTCTGTCTCCAAACTTTTAATCTCTCGTTAACACTGGCTCGTAACTCATCAATCAGAACTATATCATCGGCGAATAGCATGCACCATGGCACCTCCCCTTGAATATGATCTGATATCACATCCATCACCAGGGAAAATAAGAACGGACTGAGCACAGAGCCTTGGTGTAATCCCATTTCAACCGAAAAAGGCTCAAAGTCCCCTCCTACTATCCTAACCTGAGTCTTAGTGTAACATGAAAAAAAATTGCTTTGAAAAAAAATGAAACGTTCTTGATATAAGGGAAATACTTGTGAAACCATTGATAAAGTGAGGGCTGTAAAATAAAATTAAGAGTAGAAAATAATAGATGATGAAGTCTAAAAGTGCAAAGTGCGTAGGGAAGTGTAAGTCGCTATTATATAGTTCTCCTACATGTCCCCTAGCCAACATTACAACCTGGTAAAGTCCTATTTGATTCTATTCGAGCATAATTAATTAGTAGAGATGTACATAACGGGCAAGGCTATGGTTCTCTGTGCATATATGTGAATTCGTTTGTGAGTGCGGGATTTGTTCTTTGATGCTAAGTCCTTAAATTATATTCATTCTTTGATTTGATTGTATGGACTATTTATTCTAGTGAGGGCACTTGTTTCATGATGGATAGGTGATGTCATTAGCTTAATTTGACAGAGTAGTTGAGTGAGCTTAAATTTAATAATCTAGACTCCGTCTCTCGGGTTAGGCGGTTACACGTTTGTTGTTTGTTCATGGCTTGTACATTTTGAATGATGATAAGGAAGCTTATATATGATGGTTTGAGTTGATATCGGTCCTAATTGTTATAATCAACCGAGATGGTGGTGTTTCTAGGCTTGATTTATTGAGAGTTGTTTTAATACTAACTCGAGGACGAGCAAGAGTTTAAGTGTGGGGTTGTGATATTTGGCCAAAAAAACATATCTTTAACTATTGTTGCCTCACATTCTAGTACTTTTAATCGTCTTTCGAGTATTAATTATATTACTTTATGCTTAATATTATTTTAAGTGTGTAAAAATAAAGCAATGTGAAGATAAAGATATTTGAAGCAAAATTAAACAAAATGCAGAAGAAAAGGAAAGGAAAATATAAAAAGGAGACAAAGGGGGGACACCCTTTGGTTTTAGTCCTCCCAAGTGAAGGACAAGAGAAAAGGAAATAAGAAACAATGAAAGAAGGCATCTGACACAACGAAGAATTGAATTGCAAAATCGTACTGGTTTCTATGCCAGGGCTAGTGCGAGGCGCTGCCCTGGACACGGGAGGCGGGGGTTTTCCTATTTCGCCCGAGATAAAGTTATTTTAGCCTTACACGGTCCCAACTCGTATAAAAGGTGTCCTAAACCTAATTTGGAGGACATCTAACATATTTTGAAGGAAAATTCACGTGGGAGAATACGGACCATGCTTGGAGGAGGCTTCTAACTAGTTTTTCTTCTCTTATAGTTTATTATTTATAGAATTGTATGGTACTACTTGAACTTTGTAGTTTGAAGCTTAGATTGTTCTTATTGTTTTATCATATTGGTCTATTTATTCAATTTTACACTTAATTATTTGATTGTTTGATCACCAATTGAATACTATCTACGAATTGAGGATTGAACTCGGGAGAGGAAATTCTAGATTGCATATAAGATTGAGTAGAGAGAGATATTGAACCTGAGTATTGGGAACATATTTGTGGTATACCTAATCGCCTTACTTGGTTACTATACATGAATTATTAATGTGTTCTGTTAATCCTAATTCCATAGGAATATATGCATTAGGTTAGATTGAATAGGCGAGTAGTACTTCGGTAGAAGGGTACGAGTAATATTAACCCTGTCAATTAATAAACTAGATAAATTAATTAGACTATTTAGGTAGAAAACTCAACGGTATTGTTAGCTAACCCATAGATCTAGAATATCGTCTCTCATTTAATTCGTCTCTAATATTTGCCATTTTGTTTCCTTTAATCTCTTAGTTTGTTGCTCTAGATTAGTTTGAGTTATTTATTCATACTTTAAGATTCGCTAGAATAGATTAAATATTTGTGTGTAATTTAGTTGATAGTTAATCACAAGTCCTTGTGGGTACGATATCTGGACTTACAATCCTATATTACTAGTACGACAATGTATACTTGCATGTGCGTTTCGGAGCAACAACAGACTTGGATTTCACATTTTCTTGATCCCAAACCTACAAATACACAACCTAGCTCATTTTGGAAGACAGTTTTGGCAATCTTTGGCAGATTTTAAAAGCTTTGGAGCTAGGGTTTCTTGCACCACAATTGGGGATTGAAGATTTGAATATTTTAATGAGAAATTTCTTACTATTGTACTCATTTCTTCAAATCCTTAATTTGTATTGAATATCTAAGTATGTAGTATTTTTACAATACTTGAATTTGTTTAAGGAAATATTTATTGTGAAAGTTTGGATTAAATCTCTTGTTATGCTTATGTATTTAATGAATTTTATTAATTATGAAGTGAGTTAATTATTTTTATAAATATTTTTCTTCTTAAATGTTTCCAAAGGGATTATCTAACCCTAGGACTCGCCCATTAACTTCCGTTTAGACTTGGAAAATCCAAAGGGTTGAGAAATATTAATAAACAAGAACTTGAGGAGTTAACCCTCATTTTATAGATTCTACCTAGGGGCAAGATTCAACTACTTGTAGCCACATTCGGGTGAACTTTATTCTCCTAATTGTTTTAGAGATAGTTCAATTAATAAGTCTTGTTAGTCTTCGGAAGAAGCTAATATAGAATTATTATCCGAGGCTAACTAACATAAACTCGCTCATATTTATAAAATCGTAAATACATTAGATGGTTACATGAGTGTAATTTCCCTTACATCTATTCTTGTAGCTATAGATCATTTTACTTACTTTCTAGGTTAGTTTAGATTTTCGCATTAGTTATAATATTTTCTTAGACCCCCTTTAATAGTGTTAGGCTAAGTATAAATAATTGATCATTCTCTTACTTTCCTAATCGCCTACATATTGTTCGTTGTGAGATTCCACCCTGACTCATATATGGGTAACTTATATTGCATGTAATCGTATCCTTTTACTCTTTGAGGAGTGGATTTGGAAGTCATCAAGACGCCAGGATAATAGTTAGGTCTTGGAGCATAGGAACTTTAACTGGAAAATCTATGGCGTTAGCGAAGATTCTCCAGGAGAGGAATATTAATATATATTGTATCCAGACTAGATGGGTGGGAGTTGAGGCGCGGGATGTGGATGGGTTTAAACTGTGGTACTCTAGAAGTGCGGGGTACATGAACGAGGTAGGTATTTTGGTTGATAAGGATTTATGGAACTAGAGATGAAGGTTAGGAAGGTGAATAACAAGCTTATGAGTATTAAGCTAGTTTTTGGAGGATTTACTTTGAAGATAATCGGTGTGTACGCACCCTAAAGCAGGCTTGGGTGAAGAAGTCAAAAGGAATTTCTAGGAGGATTTGGATGACACGGTGCAAGGTATACTGCACACTGAGAAGATTTTAATTGGAGGAGATTTCAATAGGCACATTGGAGCACCGTCTAGGGTTATAATGATGTGCACAGTGGCTTCGGTTTTAGAGATAGAAATAGAAGAAGAACTTTACTGCTGAAGTTTACTAGAGCGTTTGATTTGGAAATAGTTAACTTGAGTTTTCCGAAGAAGGTGGAACACTTGATCTCCTTCCAGAGTTCGGTGGCCAAGACCCGGATTGATTATCTACTTTGCAGGAAGTTCGATAAAGGTCTTTGCATGAATTGCAAGGTCATCCTGAGTGAGAACCTCATAACCCTTCATAGGCTCTTGGTTATGGACCTTGAGATCACGAGGAAGAGGGCAGTGTATGGTCAACCTAGGATCAAGCGAGGCGTCTTGACTAAAGACAAAGTAAAAGAGTTAGGCGTTAAGACGTCGACTATGGGGGCTTGGAAGAGTAGTGGGGACGCCAGCGTTATGTGGAACACGATTTCATATTGCATTAGGGAAGTTTCTAGAGAGATATTAGGGGTCTCAAAGGGTTACTCTGGTTGTTACAAAGGAGACTGGCATGGGAATTGATAGGTTTAAGAAAAAGTGGAAACCAAGAAAGCGGCATATCTGACGCTAGTGGAGAATTGTTGATATATATATATATATATATATATATATATATATATATATATATATATATATGACGCTAGTGGAGAAGTGTTGATATATATATATAGTAACTACCCGCCCGGTCATTTTGAGCTCTAGCATGTTGTTCAGCAGTCTAAGTCCATGAGCAACTTCATTTCAGGTGTTATGACATGTACGCGTGGTCGGAATGGAATTTCGAAAAGTTCATAGTTGATTTGGGAAGAGAATTCTCATTTCGCAGGCTTAAAGTTGAAAGAATTAAGTAGGATGGGATTTTTGAGTAAACGACCTCGGAATCAGGGTTTGAAGGTTCCAGCAGGTTCGTATGATGATTTCGTACTTGGGTGTATGCCCAGTTCGGGTTTTGGATAACCCGGGGGCATTTTGGCGCCTATTGTGAAAGTTAGAATTTTAGAAGAAATTTTCATAAGTTTGGCTTGACGTGCATTTCAGTGTTATCAATGTCCATTTGGAATTCTGAGTCTGTGAATAGCTCCGTATGGTGATTCTGGAGTTGGGAGCACGATCGGAAGTAAATTAGGAGGTCCGTAGGTCATTTTGGAGTCATTTAGCTAAAGATAGAATTTGAAGGTTTTTGAGAAGTTTGACTGAAAGTAGACTTTTTGATAACCGGGTCAGAATCCGATTTCGGAAGTTGGAGTAGGTCCGTGATGTCAAATAGGACTTGCGTGCAAAATTTGAAGTCAATTGGATGTGATTTGATAGGTTTAAACATCAAAAGTGGAAGTTGGAAATTTCAAAGTTCATTAAGCTTGGATTGGGGCGCGATTCATGGTTCTAGCATTGTTTGATGTGATTTGAGACTTCGAACAAGTCCGTATTATGTTTTTAGACTTGTGCGGGTGCTTGGTTTGGAGCCTCGGGGGCTCGGGTATAATTCAAGATAGCTTCGGAGTGATTTGCTAAGAAATAGGATTGCTGGTACTGGTATGATCGCATTTGTGATGCTTTGGTCGCAAATGGGACCTAGCAATTGCGAGGTCCCATTGGCATTTGCGAGCCTGGGTTTCTAGGGGGAAGTTCGCATTTGCGAACGAGGGATTCGATTTTGTGAGGTTGTCACCTTCGCAATTGTGAAGGAAATTGTCGTAAATGCGACCAGGACAGGCTACGCTAGGATTCGCATTTGCGATGCAATTGTCGAAAATGCGACATCGCAATTGCGAGCCTGGAGTCGCAAATGCGACTTCTGAGTCTGGAGCTGTGGCTTTTTCTTCCGAGTCTTTAGCCCATTTCCCTCATTTCCCACTTGACCTTAGGCAATTTTTGGAGCTTTTGGAAGAGGGTCTTCACCTAGCACTTTGAGGTAAGTAATTTCTACACAACATAAGTTAAATACATAGATTGTGGGTAAATAGAATTCAAAGATCCCTAGCTTGAGTTGTGGTATTTTGTTGAAAAATTGAGGTTTAAAGGCTTAATGAATCTTAAATTTTGACCCATGTTTGACTTTATTGATATTGGGTCTATATTTTAATTCCAGAACCCCGTATAGATCCATTACTATATTTATGACTTGTCTGTCAAATTTGGTGAGAAACAGAGTTAGTTTGATGCGATTCGGACATCCCGTTGTCAAAATAGAAGTTCATGAGTTTTCTTAAAAATTTCATTTCATTTGGTATCCAATTCGTAGTTCTAGGTGTTATTTTGGAAATTTGATCACGCGAGCAAGTTCATATGATATTTTTGGACTTGTGTGCATGTTTGGTTTAGAATCTCGAGGGCTCGGGTGAGTTTCGAATAGGCTACGGAGTGGTTTCGACTTAGAAAACTGAGTTGGTGTTCTTCAGTTTTTGGTGCTGGTCTCTGATCTCACAATTGCGAGATCGGTGTTCGCATTTGCGAATATTCTAAATCCCCTCAGGCTCTCATTTGCGAGAAACTTCTTCGCATTTGTGAAGAATGCCAGAGTCAGCAAGGATCATAATTGCGATCAGGAGGTCGCAATTGCAGAAATACTAGAGTTCGCATTTGCGAACATTAAATCGCAAATGCGATGAAAATAGAGGTTCAGAGACTTCACAATTGCGAGGTGGATTTCTCATTTGCGGGGGTTCACAATTAGTCGCAAATGCGACATCTACAACTCAACAAATAGGAGTTAGAGGGGATTTTTCTCATTCTTCAAATTTTCAAAACAAGAAAAATCTAGAGGCGATTTTCCCAAGTGTTACAACACATATCCACATGCGTTAGTTCATGCCATACATTATTTAACACAAATCGAAGAAGGAATTATCCTTGAGATGATAAGAAGTTAATCCTATTGATCTTAAGTGATACAAGGGTGCATAAGGGTGATTAACAAGTATTAGAAGTTAAACGAATCA
>MU674463.1:33875-107899 GCA_026770625.1 Nicotiana glauca
TTTTTTTTTTTTTTTAAAAATTAAGGGCCTCTCATCAAAATTTTGCTTTAGGCCACAGAAAATGTTGAGCCGCCTCTGAGCAAAATCCTCGTACGGACGCAAAACTTGTACTCCCTCCGTTCCAACTTATGTGAACCTGTTTGACTGGGCACGGAGTTTAAAAAAAAAAGTCTCTTGGAATTTGTGGCCCTAAAAAAGTTCAAATGGGGCCCAGAGTATATGGGGGATTAAAAAAGTTTCTCATTAAGGGTAGAGTTGTAAGTTTAAGCTAAATTGTTACCAAATTTAGAAAGGGTTTATTCTTTTTTAATAAGGCCAAAAATGAAATAGATTCACAAAAAATGGACCAGAGAGAATAGTTTATTTAATTAAACTTTGAAAAATTGAGAAATCCAAAAAAAGCAGTAAAATTATATATATTAGGAAATAGAATTGCGAAGTCCTTGTACCAATGCGAAACTTGTTAAATATACTTTATACAATTAAACTTTGAAAAGTTGAGCAAGTAGTAAGGAAAACGTAGAATTCTACATAAAAAATTAAATAGTGAAATCCTCGTAGTAAGGGGTAACTTTAAACACACATGAACTCATGTATCGAAGAGTAGTTCCGAATTCTTTAATCAAAGATTAGGGCAGAGTAGTTGAATTCACGTGGAATCATGTGGTGAGAAATTAATGCACCCTTTAAGACTTATATTTTTAACTGGATGTCCCCTAAGCTCCCCTTCATACTGGGAGTGGCAAACGGACGGTCTGGTTGGATATGGACGGGCAGAAAATCGATAATACAAAATAGATAAATTATTCGATTTATATATATATATATATAATATGAATAAAAAATAGGTTAACCAACGGATAATATAAGTATCCATATTATCTACGATTTCTTGAATATGATTACTTTTAGAAGAATTTCTAGTATTCTAAACTTGGGGAACCCCCAATTTGAGGCTTTACAAATATAAAAGTTAAACTCATTCATTATTCATTGGTTACCCATTTTCTATGCGGATAATATGATTTTTATCCATATTTGACCCGTTTTAAAAAATCCATTATCCAACCAGTTTTATAATAAATAATATAGATGGATAGCTGTTTTCTTTTTACCATTTTGGCATATGAACTTCAGATTATTTGACCGCTGCCCATGTCAAATGATGTCCAATTGATCTTGGAGATAATTAACAAAGGGCGGGCTAATAATTAGTAATAAGGACGCAGGCGTCATGAGTTGACAAGCTTTTAAGATGATTAGCTTCTAAAGAGGGGTTTAATTATGTGACACTTTGAGTGAATTTCACATCAGTGTGGGGAAAGTCCCGAGCCATTGTAATAACCATTTATGTAATGAATAGTGTCTTAGAATTTCAATCCTTAATGGAAAGAACTCACGGGATTTTGGGCAAATTGAATGAGAAGGCTCCTAGATGCATCTTGAGTTAAATACTGTATGGGTCCAAATTTGACATAGCCACGATCTATAGTAAGTATTATACGGCCAAAAGCCCACGAGTCGACATGAGGGTACGACCCAGGGGCAGAAGGAAAGATGCTGCCGCGTCAACATCCGATCCGTTAGGGCAGATATCTCTTATTTTGTCGTCCCCTTATTTAAGAAAAACCTCTCAGTATATAAGAGGGGTTTGAAGCCTTGTAAAGGGGGATTCGAGATATATGATATTACTCTCTCTACTTTATGATCTCTCTGTCTCTCTCTCCCTCTCCCAATATTTCTTTGGTACTTCTTTGCTATAGTCATCCTAGAGTTTATTATTTTCGACTACGATTTACCCCTCCATCTTTGATTGATTTGCTTAAAAAGAGTTCAAATCTTTTGAGCCAAATAATTTGGCACCATCTGTGGGGATTTTGTTAGACGAAATCATAGTTCTCATCTAGGACATCGAAATCAATGATCACTGTTCTTCATACCTCATAGAAACCAATAATGGCAGAGAAAGAAGCGAGGTTGAAGATGATAGCAGATGTCTCAAACAACCTCTTAAGATCCCTCAACAAAGCCAGTAGGGAAGACACCGAGAATACAACACTAAGAGCTACACCGGAGAGGGAAATCTCATCCTCTCCACACGAGGATCTGACGGTCTTGTGTGAAAGAGGAGCTTCCACGTCCACGACAAGGGAAACGCCGCTAGCAATCAAAAAGTTGCTAGAGGAATGGTTGACGAGTGCTCTGAACAGCATGCTCGAAAAAACCCCTCAAGGAAATGTCGAAGATTTATCGACTGCAGAAATCGTAGCCACCATCGACGAGCCAGGCGCTGCACGAACGGGCAACACCTGCACTGTCATCGATACAAGTGACAATGCACTTTCAACCATCCTAAAGAAGATGGAAGAAATAGAAAATGAGAACAAAGTACTTCGTGATCAGATGAAAGAGCACCAAGAAAGGGTAGATAAAATACCCGGTGCTCCTAAACTACTACCAAAATGCGATGTCGGTCGATTTGTTGAACAGCTACACAGCGAGGGAGCTGCTCCTCACCCCATCCCGAAAACCTTCAAAATGCCACCATATTTGAGAATATACGACGGAACCACAGATCTAGAGGATCATCTGATCCATTACGTCATTGCAGTGAAGGGCAACGACTTGTCCAAAGAACAAGTGCCATCCGTGTTGCTAAAAAAGTTCGGCGAGACTTTGATAGGAGGAGCGTTAACATGGTATTCCCAGCTACCAGCATGATCGATATCAACATTTGAGGAAATGGTGAACAAATTCGCTACCGCTCATGCAGGAGCGAAAAAGGCTGAAGCTAGGGTCAACGATATCTTCGCCATCAAGTAAACGGCAGACGAGGGACTTCGAGACTTCCTGACCCGATTCAACAAAGTAAGGATGGGACTGCCAAATGTGTCAGAAGGAATGGCGGTCGCAGCCTTCCAAAATGGGTTAAATAGGAACGGATCAAAGGCAACCAAGAAATTGCTCAACAGACTCATAAAGTATCCCCCCACCACATGGGAGGAGATTCACACTGCCTACTGCGCCAAGGTAAGAGCGGACGAAGACGATCTTAACGGCCCAACACAGCTGCTAACATCAGTTCAGACCTAGGCAAGAAGGGATCGACGTAACGATGGCCGAAGGGATCAACCCCCGTGTTTCATTCGAGAAAGACATTAGGCCTATGTCAGAGCATCTAACCTGCCTCCTCCAAGGTATCCAGATGCCATGCTACGACACACTGCACCGCTCCGAAACGAAAGAGGTATGCCTCCATTGTTATCTACTTATAACTTTTGTATTTCCCCTTTATAGATAAACGCACTAGAGAAGCTGGGCACGAAGGTGTAATGGCCATAAAAAATGAAATCTGAACCAAGTGCGATAAGGTCAAATGTCCTCTATGAATTCCATCAGGAAAGAGGACACAAGACCGAATATTGCATAGGCCTGTGGCAGGAGGTGGTCAGTATGTTGAATCAGGGGTACTTGAAAGAACTGCTCAGCAATAAAGAAAAGGGCCAATTTCGCAAGAGGACGTGACTCATCTATAGGATGTCCAAAGCCATCGTTGCCGGCACATACCATACAGATGATTATCAGTGGAGGCGACGACTTAGTAATCAAATAGGTAAAGTTTATCACCACGCATAAGCTCAAATGGACGATCGCCCACGAACGGTATGATGACTTCGAAGGCAGTATCACCTTCGAAAAGTCTGGTGCCGATGATTTTTGTTTCCCTCATTATGAAGCTTTGTTATAAGGTTACGCATCACTGATACAGATGTAAAAAGAATAATGGTAGACGATGGAAGCGGAGCGTGTATTATCCACCCGAGAGTTCTCATGCAAATGAGGCTCGGGGATAAAATAATACCGCGTTGCATAACACTAACGGGTTTTAACAATGCAGTAGAGCGGACATCCAAGGAAATAGCACTGCCAGTCCTAGCAGGGGGAGTCACGCTGGAAACCACATTCCACGTCATGGACTAGGAAATAGCCTATAATGCATTATAGGACGCCCATGGATACACGCCATGTGAGCCGCCCCCTCAAGCTTTTACCAAGTGATCAAATTTCCTAGCCCATGGGGGATATTCAGCATCCGAGGCAAACAACGTATAGCCCAGGAATGCTATCGGATCGCCTAAGATTACATGTATACCAAACAGCTGAAAGGAGCAAGTGCGAAGGCATAGCAATCAGCCATGTCAGGAACTAATGCTAACCCACCTGCAGAGGTCATCAGAGACCCAGATATCATAGAAGCCTGCGAGGAAACTATTGAGAACCTCGACCCAGTCCAGTTGGACAACGCAGACAACACAAAAAGGCTTATATCGGGCACAACCTTTTAGATCCAGGTAAGTATCATGAATTTTTAACTAACAATGCCGACCTGTTTGCCTTTTCCCATTCAGATATGCCGGGGATCCCAAAGGACATCGCCACTCATAGGTTAAATGTAGACCATCTCTATACCGCGATCAATTAAGTGGTCAGCGAAGAAGTGGACAAATTGCTCGCCAATGATTCCATCAGAGAATTGAAATATCCCCAATGGATCGCCATTGTGGTCATGGTTAAAAAGAAGAACGGGAAATGGCGAAGGTGTGTGGACTTCACCGATCCAAATAAGGCATGCACAAAAGATTCCTTCCCGTTACCCTATATCGACCAGCTGATCGATGCGACAGAGGGGCACAAACTGCTGAGCTTTTTGGATGCCTACTCTGGCTACAACCAGATTCTTATGGCAGAAGAGGATCAGGAAAAGACGACTTTCATCACTCATCAAGGGACTTACTGTTATAAGTGATGTCGTTTGGACTCAAGAACGCGGGGGGAACTTACCAAAGGTTGGTTACCAAGATGTTCAAGGAGCATCTCAGCAAGACGATGGAGGTCTATATTGATGATATGCTGGTAAAGTCAGCAAAGAAAGAGGACCACATCAGTCATTTGAAAGAAGCCTTCGAGATACTGAGGAAGTACGGGATGAAATTGAATCCGGAAAAATGCGCTTTTGGCGTGACCTCAGGAAAATTCCTAGGTTTCCTCGTATCACACCTAGGAATCTAAGTCAACCCGAATCAAATCAAAGCCATCGACACAATACCTGAGGTACTGACCAACAAGAAATAGGTACAAAAGTTAACGGGGCGGATAGCCGCCTTGTCGAGGTTCATTTCACAGTCCTTGGACAGATGTCACAAATTCTTCAACGTACTAAGGAAAGATCATGGACCGCAATGGAACGAGGAATGCATCAATGCCTTGAGGAAACTAAAAGCATACCTGTCCTCGCCACCACTACTCGTCAAAGCTGATCTAGGTGAATGTCTGCTCGTATATTTGGCCGTATCCTAAGTCACTGTCAGTGCGGTCCTAGTCTGCAAAAACAAAGGTACACAATCTCCTATTTACTATATCAACAAGACCGTAATAGATGTCGAGATGAGGTACCCTTACCTTGAAAAACTAGCTCTGACACTAGTCATAGCCTCGGGCAAGTTTAGACCAGATTTTCAATGTCAACCCATAAAAGTAATAACAACCTTCACCCTAAGAGGCATTCTACATAAACCCGAGCTCCCAGGCAAACTCGCCAAATGGTCAATAAAGCTTAGCGAGCACGACATAACTTACCACCCGCAAACTGCCATTAAGTCACAGGTGCTCGCTGATTTTGTCGCCGACTTCAGTGCAGAAATATTGCCAGAGGTGGATCAAGAAGCGCTTCGTGCCTTCGCATGTACCGACTTCTGGGCTCCCTACACCGACGGTGCTTCGAATGCCTCGGGGTCGGGACTCGTCCTTGAAGTCCATATGGGCAAAGTAATTCGCCAGTCCATACTATGCCTCGAGATGACTAATAATGATGCCGAGTATGAGGCTGTGATTGCAGGTCTGAAGTTAGCCCTCAAATATGGCACCCGGTGACTCGTCCTCCATTGTGATTCTCAACTCGTCATAAATCAAGTCACCGGGACTTTCCAAATCAAAGAGCAGAGACTGCAGAAGTATAAGTCGGAGATCCATAAATTACTGCCAGAGTTCGATGATTGCCGCTTCGATCAGATCCCCAGGGCCTAAAATATTAAAGCCGATGGCCTCGCCAAATTAGTTGCGGCTACCAAGAATATCAACAAGGAAAATGTGGTCACCCTCCTTCATTAAGCCATTGACCACGTCGAGGTATTCTTTCTATATTTAACCTGGGACTGGCGTAACCGCCTTATGTCCTATTTAATGGATGGAACACTCCCGCAAGACAAAAAAGAAGCCAAGAAACTCCGAGTGCAGGCTGCTCGATACAACCTGGTAAGTCATGACCTCTACAAGAGGACATTTGGCGGCCCCCTAGCAAAATGTCTTGGACCGCACCAAACAAGGAAAGTACTAGAGGAAGTGCACTAGGGTTACTGTGGAGCCCACAAAGGGAGCCACGCCCTCATTCGATGCCTCATCCTCATCCTCATCATTATTTCTGATGAAGTAAGGGCACTTTGTCGGTATCCCTATTCCTTTTCTTCAAAAGTACCCCTATCCTCACCCAAATCGTTCCACATGGTTCTATTAATTTTTAGTGAGCCTTTGGACATAAGAATGGTAAAATTCCAAAATAAAATAAAATAAAATTTCAGGTGAAAATGGTATTTGAAAATGTAACGACCCGATCGGTCATTTTGAGCTCTAGTATTCCGTTTAGCAGTTTGAGGCCATGAGCAGTTTCATTTAAGGTATTATGACTTGTACGCAAGGTCGGAACATAATTCCGGGAAGTTCAGAGTTGATTTGGAAAGAGAATTCTCATTTCGGAAGCTTTAAGTTGGAAGAAATGATTAAGATTGAATTTTTGAGTAAACGACCTCGGATTCAGGATTCGAAGTTTCCATCAGGTTCGTATAATAATTTTGGACTTGGGCATATGTCCGGATCGGGTTTTGAAAAACCCGGGAGCGTTTCGGCACCTAATATAGAAGTTAGCACTTTTGGAAGAATTTTATAAATTTGGGTTGAAGTGCATTTCAGTGTTATCATTGTCAGTTTGGGATTTCGAGTCTGGGAATAGCTCCGTATAGTGATCTGGTGTTGGGAGCGCGATCGAAAGTGAATTCGGAGGTCTGTGGGTCATTTTGGAATCATTTGGCTAAAGATAGAAATTTGAAGGTTTTTTACAAGTTTGACTGGAAGTGAACTTTTTGATATCAGGGTTGGAATTCGATTTCGGAAGTTGGGGTAGGTCCGTAATGGCAAATATGACATGTGCGCAAAATTTGAGGTCAATCGAATGTGATTTGATAGGTTTCGACATCGAATGTAGAAGTTTAAAATTCTAAAGTTCATTAAGCTTGAATTGGAGGATGATTCATGATTTCGATGTTGTTTGATGTGATATGAGGCCTCGGGCAGGTCCGTGTTATGTTATGAGACTGGTTGGTAGGTTTGGTTGAGGTCCCGAGGACCTCAGGTATGTTTCGGATGCTCAACAGACATTTTAGCCTTGTGGGTGATTACTAGTTTTCTGGTGTTAGTGCAGCATATTTTTACTCTATGCGATTGCATGGAGAGGAGTGCGATCGCATAGTGCAAAATTTGGAGGTTGTTGTTCTCGCTTATGCGAACGCATGGAGAGAAGTGCGATCGCATAGTGCATTTTAGGGGCTGCTGGATTTTTGGCTTATGCGATCGCGAAGAAGAGTGTGCAATCATATAGTGCATTTTGGAGGCCATTGGGATTTGGCTTATGTGATCGCGGTTGGAGGAATGCAATGGCATAGAAGGGTCGCCTGGGCAGTGAAGTGTTTTAAAACGGGTTTTGGCTCATTTTTATCTCAAATCTTTCATGGGGGTCAATTTTTGGAGAACTTCAAGTGGGGATTTTCGTCATCTATGTCAAGGTAAGTTGTTCCTACTCATTAAAAGCTAAATACAAGGTTTGTATGTGGATTTGGTAAAGGAAATTTGTAGAAATTTGGGGTTTTGATAAAGACCTAAAAATTTGATATTCTTGAATTTTGACCACGATTTCGGGCATGAAATTGAGAGTAAATTATATATTTGAGTTCGTGAGGTTATGGGTAAATGTTATCTTAAAAAAAAATCGAAATTCGGGCACGTAGGCCCGATGGCAATTTTGTCAACTTTTCGATCGGGGTTAGAAATTATTATAAATTGGATTATAATGAGTAATTGAACACATATTAATGGATTTGCATAATTATTGCCTAGTTTTGGAGCATTGTGCATCGATTCGAGTTTTCGGAAGTGCGTGGAATGCCGGTTATGGATCTTCGGAGCAAGGTGAGTCTCCTTTCTAACCTTGTAAGAGGGAATTGTCCACATAGGTGAATTAATTGCTTATGTGCTCCTATTTATGGGGGCTACGTACGCACGAGGTGACGAGAGTCCGTACGTAGCTACTATTATGTTTAAGTCCGGGTAGTTTAGGACCCAAAAATATGCTATACTTGGAATATTTATAATCTTATTGACAGTTGAATTGCTTAAATCCTATCGAATTGGTAAATAAATTTTTAAAAGGATTAAACTTCATTTTTTTCTTAAATCATTAAAAAGAGAATTGACTTTTATTTGGATAAATGTTCCCCGATAAATTCTTAATCGGATGTTTGAATGTGTGCATCTAAGTGTGCCCGCGTTGCAGGTATGATTCGTGAGCGGGGTATTTGTTTATTTATGTTGACCGCGTCTCATGTACGATTCGCGAGTGGGGTAGTAGATGCATCTATGGTTCACGTCGTTCAACCCTCGGCAATGCACATTTTACATTTATATTGGATGGGGTCGTACGACCTCGGCATGATATGCACATGCTTGTATTATTTGCCTGAGATTTATAAATGTTGATATTTGCCTCTCCTGGCCGGAGATAAATTGATAAAAGATGATGAAAGTAAATCTTTGGAATCCATTATTATTTGAGAAGTTGTTTACCTGCTATCCGGCTTTATGAGTTTATAGTTGCTTTATAAAATCCATGATCTCCTCCTATTTTTACAAATATTATTATTGGACCACTAGTAAGTGTCGAAGTCGACCTCTCGTCTCTACTTCTTCAAGATTAGATGGGATAATCACTGGGTACACGGTATTTTCGTACTCATACTACACTTGTTGTGCATTTTTGTTGCACAGGAACATGTATCTCTAATGGCCTAATGCGTGTAGCAGCATGGTTGATACAAAGACTTAGGTGAGCTGCACTTCTCGAAACGATCCACAACCAGCAGTGTCTCTTTCAGATTACTGTATTTAATTCTGTCCACTTTGTATTCCGGATAGTTATTGTATTATTTTCATTCCTAGTAAATGCTCATGCACTTGTGACACCGGGTTCTGGAATGATTATTGGGAATCTTATATTTATTTCGAAATATTTTTTATTCACCTAGTACAGATTATCTTTTACAGGTAGAATTGAAGGAAAATCATAGCTTCCAAAAATTATTAAAACTAGAATTTAATTAAGTATTTTGGTTCGCTTGCCTGACAGCGGTGTCCGACACCATCACGATCCTTAGTGGAATTTGGGTCGTGACAACATGGTATCAGAGCACTAGGTTCCCTTAGGTCTCACAAGTCATGGGCGAGTCTAGTAGAGTCTTGCGGATCGGTACAGAGACGTCTGTACTTATCTTCGAGAGGCTACAGGGTGATTAGGAGCACTACCCTTCTTGATTCCTCATCGTGCGATTTGATTCCTTTGAGGCTTGTGCCTTTATTTCCTTATTATTCGATCTTATGCGACGCGAAGTGCTTATTACAAATCGAGAATTGAAGAATTTTAATGGTACTACGGATGTGGTGCGGGATGTTTCCCCCTGCATAGTTGACTGGGCTATTGTTGTCGTTTTGCGGAAGGTTATCTTGTCATTTCAAATCAGTAGCTGTACCTCTGAGAGCTTTGAGGCTATGCACAAGTTTCTTGGATGCTCTAAATGATTATTGCACAGAAGTGACTAATGGTAGGATGCATGCCCATGTGTCGGGGCAAAGGAATAACTTGAAAGGAGGTTTACTCAGTGCGTGTTTCCGATATTCAGTATCTTATTTCTGGCGGAGGAAAAGCAACTGGCTTATGAATTTCCAGATTTGGGTAGAGGAAGTAACGAGATTTGGTATTTTTGAGCGGGGTGGAATTTTCATCTGCGATGTGGTGTCGTCGTCCTTAGTTGAATGTGTTAAGTTTGCCGGTGTTATGGTTTTCTACGATTCTCCTTTGGGGCAAGACTTTGTGAAATAATATTGGAGAAATGGTTGTCCGAGATTACGGGGTGCGGTGGTTCAGGATTGAACCGGTGTTTCTAATGTTGACGGCTCGAGAAAGATGATCTCCGAAAATGTTTAAAGTTAGTAGAGATTTGTAAGTTCAAGTGCTACGAAGAGAGATTTTATTTAGGGTAACAACTGAGTAGCAAAGGATGATGAAGGACATGTGGGGAGTGTCAGGTGGTATTTAAAATTTCTAGAAGGCCAGGTATAAGAAACGAAGGTCGAGTAGTTGATTAAAGGAGTGAGTTCCGCCAAAGTAGGAGAGTGGCAGAGTTGCATATGGGTTTTGTGGTAGGATGACTACGCACCTTAAGGAAAGTTTGGGATGATTTGGTAATTTTAGTGATTGGTGATCGGGGTCTATGAATTTAATTTGAAGTATTGGCTATTATGCGGTGGGAGATTGGATATAACAGAAGGGAGTTGCTTGGTTTGAAAAAGGATACAACATGACTTGGGATGGAAGGATATGGTCACACATTTAATTGATGTCCATGAGGAGTGAATGGACTTGTGTAGATGGTGAAGGAGCACGAGCTCAGGAGGGGTTATCGATGTCGTAGTGATTGTACCCCATGCAGCGACGTTGGAAGATATCGGAAAGTGGTTTCCACAGGTGGGTTATTCCGTGTGAGCAGGTTTGCGATCGTGTGGTTGGCGAAGCTTCTGCAAAGCATTTTACTGTCTATTCGGTAAGAGGTCGAATATGTGGATGTTTCTAGAGACTCAGAGTGTTCATGAAATGCTAATTGAAGGTTTTCGAGGAATCTGGCAATTTAATTGTGCAAGGTCATGTCAATAAGAAATAAAGAATCTTGGTGAGTTTCAGAGTGTGTGATAGTGGCTTCAAGCTAAGTGGGAGAGTCCCACCGCCTACGGTTGACTGCATGGTCGCCATTTATGAGATTTTCGATTGTTAGCATATTGATGGGTTATGTCGGCTAAGGGAAAAGAACATAAGAGGTGATTTGAGCAAAGGAATTTTTAAAGGTGTGATATGGTTGGCCTTATTGGCTAATGTTCAGACTTGGGGAAGGATTCGGGATTTATGCCTTGTATAGATGCGGGTTTCAAGGAAAGTGATTCGGTCGGGTGTCTCGTCGAGAGGGTATTCATGTACTAGAAGGTTCAAGGAGTTGATTACATTTGGGTCCAAGTCAGAGCGGGTGGCTCTCAACCACGGTCCTAGTAAATTCAAAAGTTAAAGTGTGGTGCATAATGATTTCGAGCCTATAATTATGGTTAAGAACTGAGCTTTTGCAGGAGGTTATGATAAGAGGCTCGGAGTGTTCTATGATATTTTCGACTTGCAGTGTAGCATTTGGGAGAAAAATGAGAAAAGACTTCGGATTCGTAGAAGGATTATCAGAATGGGCATACCAGTTGAGGATGCGAATGTGTGCACAAGGGAGGTGTGAAATGGTTCGTGGGATTTGAGACAGCATGATCTTTTGATTCAATGTCACTGGGGATGAGTGCGGATGGAGTGTGTTATGTGTTGAATGGAGTTATTATTATTTCTAAGTCAATCAAGGATAAATTAGAAGAAGATAGATTGGTTGGCCATGGTTGAATTGGCATATTGGTGGTAGTAATCAGTTCCTTCAGCGTGATCAAGCTATGCAAGTGATTTGTGACGGTACATGTGAGGATTGTCGTCTGCCGTAATCGATGTTATTCAGAAGCATTCCACTGTTATGGCCTGTTATGTGTAGGCGGATCCCGGAAGCGCTATGGTGGCTTAGATCACTACTTAGAGATTTGCATATTCTACGGTTATGAGAATTCACTTGTGTGTTGCTATGGTTCTCCTAAAGTGAGTTAAGTGAAAAGTTTTTATATGATGAAGTGTTAAGCTATTAGTGGTTCCGGGGTTATGGTGGAAATCGCATTCTATCATATATTGGCATGTTAGGTGTAGTGAGGGGTATGGAATTCGAAGTGAGGATCAAGGTTGCAATTCGGTGTTGACAATATGTCACGAGCTCGGATGAGCAGGAAAGGAGTTTGGATGTTTAAAGAAAGTTGGTATTGTCCTCAGCGTCACCTGAGATCGGTTTTTTGTGAAAAAGGCTTTGCATTTTGGTCAAGGATTTTTTATCGCTTTTCAGCGTTAGTGCGGCCGGTAGTTTAGATGTACAAACCTGTTATCTGTTACGGAAGGTTGTAGGAGCATGCCCCATGGGAAGGTTGTATAAGTGTGGCATGTAGTCACTTGATTGATTGAAAAGTTAAACTAAGTATGAATATTTTGGTGACGTTGTTAATTTGAGAATTGATGCCTGGAAGGCACTCGGTTTATTGGGTTGTGGACTGTGGAGAATTACTCTAGTTATAATGGTTGTTCTTGTATGTTATGAGAAAAAAGGGGTTATTATGGACATTTGAAAGGTTATTAGCCTAGTTCAGTATGATCAGAATCGGGTTGAGGTCTGTGGATGGATTTAAATGTGAATATGGGCTCTATATCAGGCCAGATGTGTTCATTTCAGCAATGCGCTCCTTATGGAAGAGTAGTCGGGATGTTATTTCGTCGTCAGCTATTTCATGTAATGATATCTCACGCCGTGTGAGTTGTGAGATGGCTTGGTGAATTTCTTATGTGTTGAGGTTCCGCGTAGAGATGATGTTATATAAGCAGGATGGCTCTTGAGATTCGGATCATATATCGCACCTCAGTTATGATTGAGTTTTGTAGCTTATGGCGCTATATATCTCCCCAGGGATGGTATTATGCACTTAGCGTGCTTGTGACCGATATTCAGTATTTTATTGTAATGATCAATTTAGCTCGATGTATATCTCCTTATGTAAATTCTATGTATGGATTGGGTGGCATGCCGCCATGGGTATGTTATTTGGATCGGGTTGCACACCGCAACAATGTGATATTGAGTATAGTTCCCTATGTCTGTTTTATGTGTTTTGTTTCCCATTTTTCTGAGGAAAGCTCGTTTTAGTTGTGTGAGTTGAGTAGTCCCTTTCAGAGTTCGTTTCCTTTATGTATCATGTTTGAATTGGTAGCCTATTGGCACATTGTGGTAGCATATGAGATTTTTGGTCATGATTGGGGTGGCTTGTTGCCTGAGCAGTTTGTACTGGGTGAGACAAGGTTATTGGATCAGTGCGATCGGATTATATGACGTATATTAAAGAGCAAATACCATTATTTGGTTCAGAATAAGGTAATGATGTTTGTCAGGAGTATAGACCTAACGGTTTGTCGGCTCGGCAGTTAGTTATGAATTATTCACTTCCCTTCCGTCGTTGCGGTGTTGCGAGAGTTGGAACAAGACTTATATACATCATGAAGTGCATTGGGAGCATCAGATTCGTGGAATTTTAGCTATTATGATCAGAGAATGTTGTTATGGTCATGTGACTGACGTGGTGCTTGGTTTGAACTTAGCAAAGGTATGAAATCTTGTATCGGTGCATCGTGTGGTGATTTATACGGTGTTCATATGTTGAAAGCAAGTTTGGTGGAGAATTTCAGATGTTGAAACTAGGCTCTAAGGCTTATCTGCCTAAATGGAAGAGGTTATCTTTAGATTTGATCGAGCTAATGTGTCCAACTTAGTTGTGATATCATGGGTAGGTGCACGAGATGTTAAAAAGTGATTTTAGACTACTTCAGTGCAGTTCTCAGCACGTTTGAGGATGAACATATGTTTACGTGGGAGATAATGTAACGGCCTAACCGATCATTATGAGCTCTAGCGTGCCGTTCAGCAGTTTGAGGCCATGAGTAGCTTCAGTTTAGGTATTATGACTTGTACGCATGGTCGGAACTGAATTCCGGAAAGTTCGGAGTTGCTTGGAAAGAGAATTCTCATTTCGAGCTTTAAGTTGGAAGAATTGACTAAGATTGAATTTTTGAGTAAACGACCTTGTATTCGGGATTCAAAGGTTCCAGCAGGTTCGTATGATGATTTCGGACTTGGGCGTATCTCCAGATCGGGTTTTGGAAGACCCGGGAGCGTTTCTGCACCTAATATGGAAGTTAGCATTTTTAGAATTTCATAAATTTGGGTTAAAGTGCATTTCAGTGTTATCAATGTCTGTTTGGGATTCCGAGTCTGGGAATAGCTCCGTATGGTGATTCTGGTGTTGGGAGCGCGATCGGAAGTAAATTCGATTCGGAGGTCCGTGGGTCATTTTGGAGTCATTTGGCTAAATATAAAAATTTGAAGGTTTTTTAGAAGTTTGACTGAAAGTGGACTTTTTGATATCGATGTCGGAATCCAATTCTGGAAGTTGGGGTAGGTCCGTGATGTCAAATATGAATTGTGCGCAAAATTTGAGGTCAACCGGACGTGATTTGATAGGTTTTGACATCGAATGTAGAAGTTTGAAATTTTAAAGTTCATTAATCTTGAATTGGAGGGTGATTCATGATTTCGATATTTTTTGATGTGATTTGAGGCCTCGAGCAGGTCGTGTTATGTTATGGGACTGGTTGGTAGGTTTAATTGAGGTCCCGGGGGCCTCGGGTGTGTTTCGGATGCTCAACGGGCATTTTTAGCCTTGTGGGTGATTGCTGGTTTTCTGGTGTTAGTGCAGCAGATTTTTACTCTATGCGATCGCATGGAGAGGAGTGTGATCGCAGAGTGCAAAATTTGGAGCCTGCTGTTTTGGCTTATGCGAATACATGGAGAGAAGTGCGATCGCATAGTGCATTTTAGGGGAAACTGGGTTTTTGGATTATGCGATCGCGGGGAAGAGTGTGTGATGACATAGTGCATTTTGGAAGCTGCTAGGATTTGGCTTATGCGAACGCGGTCGTAGGAATGCGATCGCATAGAAGGGTCGCTTGGGCAGTGAAGTGTTTTAAAATGGGTTTTGCCTCATTTTTATCTCAAATCTTTCACGGGGATCGATTTTTGGAGAGCTTCAAGTGGGGATTTTCGCCATCTATATTAAGGTAAGTTGTTCCTACTCATTACAAGCTAAATACAAGGTTTGTATGTGGATTTGGTCAAGGAAATTTGTAGAAATTTGGGGTTTTGGGGAAGACCTAGAAATTTGATATTCTTGAATTTTGACCACGATTTTGGGCATGAAATTGAGAGTAATTATATATTTGAGTTCGTGAGGTTATGGGTAAAAGTTATCTTCAAAAAATTTCGGAATCCGGGCACGTGGGCCCGAAGATAATTTTGTCAACTTTTCAATCAGGGTTAGGAATTATTATAAATTGGATAGTAATGAGTAATTGAACACATATTAATGGATTTGCATAATTATTGGTTAGTTTTGGAGCATTGTACATCGATTCGAGCCTTCGGAAGGGCGTGGAATGCTGGTTATGGATCTTCAGAGCGAGGTCAGTCTCCTTTCTAACCTTGTAAGATGGAATTGTCCCCATAGGTGAATTAATTGGTTATGTGCTCCTATTTGTGGGGGCTACGTATGCACGAGGTGATGAGAGTCCGTGCGTAGCTATTATTATGTTTAAGTTCGGGTAGTCTAGGACCCAAAAGTATGCTATACTTGGAATATTTGTAATCTTATTGACAGTTGAATTACTTAAATCCTATCGAATTGGTAAATGAATTTCTAAAAGGGTTAAACTTCATTTTTTTTTCTGAAATCATTAAAAAGAGAATTGACTTTTATTTGGATAAACGTTCCTCGATAAATTCTTAATCGGTTGTTTGAATGTGTGCATCTAGGTGTGCCCGTGTCGCAGGTATGATTCGCGAGCGGGGTGTTTGTTTATTTATGTTGACCGCATCGCATGTATGATTCGCGAGCGGGGTGATGCATCTACGGTTCGTGCTGTTCGACCCTCGGCAGTGCACATTTTACATTTATATTGGATCGAACCGTACGACTTCGGCATGTCATGCGCATGCTTGTATTGTTTGCCTGAGATTTATAAATGTTGATATTTGCCTCTCCTTGCCGGAGATAAATTGATAAAAGATGATGAAAAGTAAATCTTTGGAATCCATTATTATTTGAGAAGTTGTTTACCTACTATCCGACTTTATGAGTTTATAGTTGCTTTATAAAATCCATGATCTCCTCCCATTTTTACAAATATTATTATTGGACCACTAGTAAGTGTCGATGTCGACCTCTCGTCTCTACTTCTTCGAGATTAGATGGGATACTCACTGGTTATACATTATTTTCATACTCATACTATACTTGTTCCTTTTTTGTTGCACATGCACATGCATCTCTGGTGGCCTAGTAGGCGTAGCAGCATGGTTGATACAGAGATTTAGGTGAGATGCACTTCTCAAGATGACCCGCAGCTAGCAGAGTCTCTTTCAGATTACTGTATTTAATTCTATCCACTTTGTATTCCGGACAGTTACTGTATTTTTTTTCATTCCTAGTAAATGCTCATGCACTTGTGACACCGGGTTATGGGATGATTATTGGGTATCTTATATTTATTTCTAAACATTCTATTATTTACCTGGTACATATTATCTTTTACTAGTAGAATTGAAGGAAATCATAGCTTCCAAAAATTATTAAAACAAGAATTTAATTAAGTATTTTAGTTGGCTTTCCTGACAGCGGTGTCCGGCGCCATCACGACCCTTAGTGAAATTTGGGTCGTGACAGAAAATTAGAGTTGTGTTTGAACATGAATATAATTTTGTGTTGTTTTTGAATTTTTTTGAGTGATCTCAGTGAACATTTTGAAAATCAGCTTTTTGGAGTTTGTTTTCTGAAAAATTTTAAAATTTATCTTCAAGTGAAAATTAAAAATTTTATGGCCAAACACTAATTTCGAAAACAAGTGAATTTTTTCCGTAAAAGGTGATAAAAAATTCATGTCCAAACGAGCTCTTAGTGTTAGGGCTCCGCCTCTTTGAGCTTGACTTGACAATGAGAGTGTTGTCATGGGGCAGCATGAGTGTTGCCTAGCTAAGGTATACGAGTAGCACCAAGAAAAAAAAGGGAAACGGGCAAGTGATGGCCAAGGCTTTGAGGGAAGCAAGCCAACTTGGTAAAGACTTGACAATGAGATGCAAGATGAGGGTGATACTTGATCATGACAAAGGCATCAAGGCATGAGGAAGTGATGCCAAGTCAAGTCAAAAACGAAGTGCACAAAGGAAGGCTAAGTGCAACAAAGACATGAGCGCGAGGTAGACTTGTCATGACATTGGGGGCCGACAAAGGGCCATGTGTGTGGGCAATGGAATGGGTTAACTGTGACTACAATGCACCTGATAACAAGGCATTGGCGCCTGATTCAAGTCAAGGCATGCACAAGGGTAGCAAGCTTCAAATTGACTAAGTCAAAGGCGGTAACACACGGCACATGTTGTGTACATGGGCAATAGGTGGCTTTTGCTCAAAGCTGGAAGATTATGTTAGCACATTTTTGGGGCCATGTTTCCATTATTACTAGCATGATCTACATGATCCTAGTAGTTGGGAGATGTCAACTACACTAGACTAAAATAGTGGTTTGTGTGGGACAAATGTCTAAGCCTAAGAGTGACAAGTGTAAAGGCAAAGGGCTATCTTATGTGTTATAAATGGGCAATAACCTTATGCTTGTAAAATGTGTGGGAGCACATAAGAAGAGAAAAATGTGTATGACTGCATGTTTGAGTTAGGAAAGAGTTCTTAAGTATGTTTTCAAGAGTTAAGGTTAAGATTAGTCTTGTGAGAAAATCTGAGGGTCAAGAGTGATCTTTTTTTGTACCTCGACTGTACTACGAGTTTGAGTTTTTATATGCTCGAGTTAAATAAAAAGTTGGGAAAAGTATTTCATGCATATTGTGCCTTGTGTTCTTGATAATTTTCTATTGCCTTTACAAAATTTCATTGCTTAAATCGTTCCTAAACTTACTACGTTGAAAGCTGCCTAAAAATATTCTAAGTCCAAAGTTTGTGCAATTTTGGTTGAGTGTTGTGAGACAGATGAAGTCAAGTGCTGGTCTTGGCTGATGCACATGCTAGTTTTGACGGACAAAAATTACGCCCGCGACAACTGGTATCACAGTAGAGCAGGTTCGTGATGGAGACACATCGGACAGTGGCAGAATTCGTGGTTTTGTTCGAGAACATGGTCGATGGTTACAATAAACTGTGGGAAAGGATAACGAAACTGGAGGCATTGGTCAGAAATATCCCTGAAGGAGACGAATTTCAGACTCTCATGACAAGGCTTGCCTACCTTGAGGCAAAATTGGCAAGGCTAAGTCAAGAAAATGCGGATCTGAAAGGCGAGACAGTGGTGTTGCAATGTGCTGTGGGCAAGGACGCTCCTCAACATGGTATTGGTCGTCTCAAGGTAAAAATTCCTGAACCTAAGGCATTTAGTGATGCAAGGAGAACCCATGAATTGGAGAATTTTATTTGGAATATGGAGCAGTACTTTCATGTTATTCGTGTGCAAGACGAGAAATAGAAAGTAACCTTGACTATCATGTATTTGAGTGAAGATGCTAAGTTGTGGTTGCGCAATCGTGTGGCTGAAGATGAAAGTCTGGGCAGGACAAATATTGAGTCGTGGGAGTGGCTTAAAAAGGAATTGAAGGATCTATTCCTTCCTAGTAATACGTCTTGGATTTCTAGGGGATAAACTAAAAAAGTTGAAACACTCCGGATCAGTGAGAGAATACATCAAAGAATTCACTTCTTTGATGATGAGCATAAGCAATTTGTCAGAAGAAGACAAATTGCTTTCTGACAAATTGCACAACTTCATGAGCGGGCTGTAATAGTGGGCATAATTGGAGTTGCGTAGGCAAAATATTCAAAACCTCGCAAGTGTTGTGGTTGCGGCTAATGCGTTGGGTGATTTTCACTTGGGTGAAGACATTTCTACTTCAAAGTCCAACGATGGAAAAAAGGACAAGGCAAATGAGTAGAAGAAATGCGAAAATAATAATGCTAGTGAAGACAAGGGGAAGGGAAAGCAAGAGGTTGGAACTTCAAAGAGCAAGGAAAAGGGCATCAAATTCAGTGGTTGTTTCATTTATGATGGGATCATATCGAGCAAGAGACTGCCCAAAGAAGGCAATGTTAAATGTAATAACTGCCGCGGACAAGAGGGCTATATTGGAAGCAATGACCGGTGACAAACAAACGGCTGATGTCAATGCAATTGTGGCTGATGAGAGATTAGGCCAAGAGGTGTTGCTTGTCAACCCCTTAGGACTCATAAATTAGGCAAACGACAAGGACGTCGAGTTTTAAAGGGTGCGAGTGGTTTATTAGGGCTCCACCTCTTTGAGCTTGACTTGACAACGAGAGTGTCGTCATAGGGCAACATGAGTGTTGCCAAGCTAATGTGTACGAGTAGCGCCAAGAAAAAAGGGAAACAGGCAAGTGATGGCCAAGGCTTTGAGGGAAACAAGGCAGCTTAGCAAAGACTTAACAATGAGATGCGGGCTGAGGGTGACACTTGATCATGGCAAAGGCATCAAGGCATGAGGCAGTGATGCTAAGACAAGGCAAAAACGAAGTGCGCAAAGGTAGGCTAAGTGCAACGAAGACATGAGAGCGAGGCAAACTTGTCATGACATTAGGGCGCGACAAAGGGCCATGTGTGTGGGCGATGACATGGGATAAATGTGACTGCAATGCACCTGATAACAAGGCATTGGCACCTGATTCAAGTTAAGGCATTCACAAGGGCAACAAGCTTCAGATTGACCAAGTCAAAGGCAGTTACACGGCACATGTTGTGCACATGGGCAGCAGTTGGCTTTTGCTCAAAGCTGGCAGATTATGTTAGCACGCTTTTGGGTCCATGTTTCCATTATTATTAGCATGATCTACTTGATTCTAATAGTTGAGGGATGTCAACTACACTAGGCTAAAATAGTAGGATGTGTGGCACAAATGTCTAAGCCTAAGAGTGACAAGTGTAAAGACAAAAGGCTATCTTATGTGTTATAAATGGGCAGTACTCTTATGCTTGTAAAACGTGTGGGAGCACATAAGAAGAGAAAAATGTGTATGAGTGCATGTTTGAGTTAGGAAAGAGTTCCTAAATCTGTTTTCAAGAGTGAAAACATCTAAGGCGAAGAGTAGTCTTTTGAAAAAATCTGAGGGTCAAGAGTGATCTTCTTTTGTACCTCGGTTGTACTTCAAGTTTAAGTTTCTTTGTATGCTCGAGTTAAATAAAAAGTTGGGAAAAGAGTTTCCTGTATATTGTGCCTTGAGTTCTTGTTAATTTTATGTTGCCTTTACAAAATTTCGTTGCCTAAATCGTTCCTAAACTTACTACGTTGAAAGCTGCCTAAAAATATTCCAAGTCCAAAGTTGCTGTCAAGTGTTGGCTTCACTTCCGCACAAGATGGTTTTGACGGATAAAACTTATGCCCGTGATATCTTATTTAAGTTGTGATTAACTAATTTAAAAGTTTAAGTTGCTAAAAAGTACACTTTTTGATTACATAATTACATTTCCTCGGTAAAACAAAAAGTGTTAAAAAAGTTATTCTCAAATATGATATCCTTCCTTAAAAAAAAACTAAAACGAAAAGATTAATGTCATATAAAATGAAATTAAAAAGAATGCTTGGTACTTAGTTGTTATACTTTTTCCTTCGTAGTATAGTCCTCTATGAGAGGCGCAACCAGAATTTGAAGTTTATGAGTTCTAAATATGAAAACTCATAACTCATCTTAGTTACTTTAACAATTAAATACTTATACATATTTAATAAATTTCATAATATAAATATAAAAATTCGGCCAAACCCATACCTCATAGGCTAACTCTGCCTCATATCGTCCTCTTGCTTACTTTTTGCTGCTGTCCTATGCAATAAATTTAATTCCAACTCTTAATTTCTATCGTGCTAATATCAACTCTTGCGTTTTTTCTTGTTGACTAACAAAATCATATATGCCAAATTAAAAAAAAAAATCGTCAGCTTTAGTTATGGCAATATTTTAAACCAGCGAAAGCGAGAGAGACAAAATTTTAAGATTGACTTCACTGCTATACCATGATTCCCTGAAGAATTCTATGGTCAGACTTATAAATAAAAAAAGCACAATAATGCCACTCCATTATGTGCTTAAAATACATGAAATGATTAAGAAAGATGCGTGTAATGAAAGAAAAGAATCGAAGGAAACTATGCGGATTCCTGATTTAAACCTTTTTGGCTGCAGATTTAACGTTCTTGGCACTAAAGAATGTACTATAAAAAATATGGGTTTAGAACTTAGTACTGTTATATAGGTAACATAATAATAAAATTCCTAGACTGCACATGATAATAAGATACAAAATAAGATTAGTAGAATTGAACGGGGTATCTGTTTGAGCCATATCAGACTCCAAACAGCAGAAGCGGCTCAACAGAGTAGGTGACCTAAAGCCAAATCTTAACATGAGGCATTAGACATATTTAATAAAATTTTCATATTTTTCTTTTTGACGTTTATTTTTTTAGCCTTTGCTGCTAATTATTTATTTTATGATCAATTTTTATAGAGCAATTTTTATGATGTTCGGTCAATTTTGCTACTTCCTCAGATACAACCAATATTGTATTTCACTCCAAAAATACAAGTGAAATAATACTAAAGAAAGAAGATACAAATGCCTTAAGAAGATAAAAAAGCAAATGAGAGGTGTGTTTAAATCTTGAATATTAGGCCTTCTTTTATAGGGTGAAATTCTCCCCAAAATGAAGTACTCCACCGATGTGGGATGAACTTTTGACATATTTAACAATAATTTATAAACATATAAAAAAAGGATAAATTTTGGGGCCTCCTATTTTTGGGGGCCTAAAACTTTGGCCTTAGTGGCCTGGGGGTTGAGCCGGCACTGCCAAACAGACTAGGTTTTCCTTTCCATTCGTCACTCTCTTGATATATAATCCAAATCAGCCACATACATGCCCTATATAGCTGCAAATATTGAAATACTATCGAGTCTCCCGTTATTGAGGGGAAGTGCACAGTTAGTCACTAATAACACATATATTTACTTTTAAGTCACTGTTTAAAATGTCTTTAGTCTTTAGTCACTGCTTTAATAAACTTTAACTGCCCGGACGAAAATACGTTTCTGCTCATGTCCTTAACTTTTGAATTTAACTTCAAGACTACATTTCCTTAACTTTTGAACTTGGAACTTTAAGTTCAGGACTTCAGGACTACATGTCCTTAACTTTTGAACTTAACTTCAGAACTACATATCCTTAACTTTTGAACTTATAACTGTAAGTTCAGGACCAAGTGTCCTTAACTTTTGAGCTTGTTAGTCTAAGTTCAGAACCTATTGTCCTTAACTTTTGGGCTTCTTAGCCTAAGTTCAGGACTTATTGTCCTTAACTTTTGAGCTTGTTAGTCTAAGTTCAGGACTTTAGGACCTATTGTCCTTAACTTTTGGGCTTCTTAGCCTAAGTTCAGGACCTATTGTCCTTAACTTTTAGGCTTCTTAGCCTAAATTCAGGACCTATTGTCCTTAACTTTTGAGCTTGTTATTCGAAGTTCAGGACTTCAAGACCTATTGTCTTTAACTTTTGAAATTAACTTCAGGACTTCAGGACTACATGCCCTTAACTTTTGAACTTGAAACTCTAAGTTCAGGACGCCACTTCTCCCCCTCCGCCATCAAACTTGTACGCATACTCTTCTCTAGTGAAATCGAAGTTGTAAGTTTCCTCTAAGATTCCTTCTCTCTCATGGAAAGGAAATTGAACAAATTCCTGATACTTGTTTCAGTGTTTTGGTTTTTGGAAATAGAGAATAACTTTAATTTTGAGAAACTAATTCTGTGTTTACAACGGAGAAGACAAAACATGTATACAAATTATATGTTTTAGTGAATGCTTAACTGAATCTGTAGTAAAATTGGTGTTTGAGAGAAGAGAAATTAGGAGCGATGGTTATTGAGAGAAAAAATGCACAGAAGAGATTGAGAGAGAAACACACATAGCCAGCCACTTCTGTACAAAGAGAAGCGAGGGTTTGGGAAGAAAAGAAATGGAAGAAAAGGTAAAAATATCTTTTCAAAATAATTTCAATAGATTAGTAATTATTTATGCTCACTATTAAAATTGGTGGATAAAAAATAAACATCACCTTATTTAGTGGCTACCACACGCCATTTTTACGTTATAGAGCTCATTGGCCTAAGCTTACACTCAATGTCTCACTAAATGTAGCAAGCACACAATGTGCACAACCTAATATCTAATTATCATATTTATAATTGGGCTCATGTTTATGGACTATTCTACGGTCTGAAATAATTAAAATCTAAATAAAATGTTTTAATTATTATAAACCCGTTTTCCAAGAAATATTTGAAACTTTAATGATTTTTTAGATATGTACTTTTATGTTCCGCATTGAAAACACACGGTTCGATATAATTTGTTGTATGTGCCTCGGGATGGAGTGGGGGAGAGAGGTACGGCATGCCTCGAACCTGGTCCATGCATGCGTCTGTATGTAATAGGAATATACGAAGATATCTCTATCTGAGGAGGATTCAAGATTTGAACTTTATGAGTTCTATCACTGAGCTCATTGGACAATTGGGTTACTTGGTTAAAAATTTAATATTTTTATATAATAACTTTTTTAATATAAATACACAATTTAAGCCAAAGTTATTGGGCTCAACCGAACCCCTAGCCTCTGCCTTTGCATCCGCCCATGGTCTCCACAAACGCTTGGAAGTCGCGATAAACTTATAGTAGTACTCAATTATGAGTATATTAAAAATTATAAAAATTGATGCAAGCACAAAATATTACTGACAAAAGGTATACAAATCTTAAAGAAGTTTTGTCACTTTGCTACTTATGCCAAAACCGCGAATGATTGGAAACTCTATCAATATAACGTAAGATAACTAATTCGCAGCCAGAGCAGAGATTAAGATACAATTATACAGATATTAAATTATAATTTTGGGTTAGAATCTAAGGAAGCATACCGTTAAACTCCATCGATTCAGCGGTGATAACAAACAACGATTAAGCCTGAGACTAACTTCCGCGATGTACTAATTACGCGCTCTCACAGCCGGAGAACGTGACTGATGGGACGTCTACCGTAACCACCTATTCCAGAGGCAGAATGCGCTAGGGTTTTCTAGCAGCTAGGGAAAGGGGGATTGACCTCTATTTATAAAGAGTGCCTACCCATCACAGGCCAATAGTTATTGGGCCTCACTTATCCACACACACATTGAATTTAATATTAGGCCTTTTATTTATCCACCACTTGGGCCTCGTCACTATCCTTTCAGGCTATAACCAATTAACGTAAGTCCAAATTCCAACATTCTCCCACTTGGACGCCAACGTTAATTGAGGACAAGAAAACAATTTTAAATATTTGAGTTTTTAAGAAAATTATTTTGAAAAAGGATTATAGACTCTACGGTGGCCACATTACTCACATAACCAAGGATAGACTGACCCATATAACAATCCATTCAGTCTCAATAGAAAAGACTAATAATGAATTATAGTAGGCATCTCACCATTTTAAGGTATGAATTCTATCTACGACCGCATATGCTAGAATTTCCATCAACATGGATCACATGTGTGCTAAGAATTTTATCTTTCTAATCAAGGTGAATAGATTCACACCTCTTAGAAAGAAATAATCCTCCAAGCGATATTATAACCATATCATCTCAGGAGCCTCCAAGTGACACAATATCATATCACCTTAGGAAGATTCCTTTGTGTCTTATCCGGGATAATTAAGGCAACAAGCCACAAGACTCATAGAGATCATGAATTTATGAAATGTCCAATTGGAAATAAAAATAAATAAATTATCATGTTAGTCATAAGCATAACAGATATCAAATAACACAAGCTTTCATAAAAATAGAATTTATCAAAAATCATATCTCAGTCAGCAATTATAAAGTGACTCCCACTGACTAAAGTACATCAAAAGACTCTAAAATACCCATATTTTTAGCATGTTCATTAAACACTACATGCCTAAGACCTTTAGTAAAAGGATCAATCAATATTGATTATGTGCCAATATGCTCAACACATATATTACCTTCTTTTACCATGTCTCCAACCTTAAGAAACTTAAGGCTAACATGTTTAGAGCCTCTTGTTCTCTTGTTATTCTTGGAGAAGAACACAGCTGCACTGTTGTCACAGAAAATAGTCACTGGCTTAGATATAAAATCCGCAATTTGCAATTTAGTAAGAAAATTCTTCATCCAGACAGCATGTGAAACAGTCTCAAAACAAGCAATAAACTCAGCTTCCATTGTAGATGTAGCAGTGATACTTTGCTTCTCACTTTTTCAAGAAATAGCACCTCCACCCAACATAAAAATATACCCAGAAGTTGATTTCATAGTGTGTTGACAACCTGCAAAATCAGAGTCTGAATACACTAGAATATCCAAATCATCAATCTTTTTGTATATAAGCATGAAGTCTTTGGTGCGTTGTAGATATCTCATCACTTTCTTTGTAGCCACCCAATATGCCTGCCCAAGATTAGAAAAAAATCTTCCCAATATGTTAACAGCAAATACAAATATCAGGCCTTGTTCAAACCTGTATGTACATCAAACAACCAACAACACTTGCATATGGCACATCTTTCATCGTTCTCATTTCAACTTCATTTTTGGACATTGATCCTTACTAAGTTTGTCTCCTTTTACAACAGGTGTAATACCAGGTCTACAGTCTTGCACATTGAAAGTTTTAATAACACTCTCAATGTAGGAACGCTGTGATAAACCCAATAAACCACTTGACATATCTCTTTTAATTTCCATCCCAAGAACAAAAGAGGCTTCACCAAGATCTTTCATATCAAAAGACCTAGATAAAAATTGTTTGGTCTCATTCATCAAGCGCAAATCATTTGTAGCAAGCAAAATGTCATCAACATAGAGAACCATAATAATAAAATTGCCATTAGCTATTTTGAGATAAACACATTCATCAAGTTTATTTTTCACAAATCCAAATTTTGTAATAATTTCATCAAATTTCAAGTATCACTGTCTGGAAGCTTGTTTAAGCTCATGTATGGATTTGTTAAGCTTGCACACTAGATGTTCTTTACCAGCTTCCTTAAACCCTTCAGGTTGAACTACGTAAACTTCTTCAAGTAGACTCCCATTCAGGAAAGCAGTTTTAACATCCATCTGGTGCAATTCTAAATCTAAATGAGCCACAAGAGCCATTATAATTCTAAATGCATCTTTGGATAAAACAGGAGAAAATATTTCTTTATAATCAATACCTTCTTTCTGAGTGTAAACCTTAGCAACCAACCTTGCTTTATAACGGTCTATGTTTCCCTTAGAGTCTTTTTTAGTTTTAAACATCCCATTTGCAACCAATAGGTCTAAAACTTTAAGGCAATTTAACTAACTCCCATACTCCATTGTGTTCCATGGAGCGCATTTCATCTTTTATTACCTCACTCTATTTATCAACAAATGGAGAGGAAATAGCTTGAGCATATGATAAAGGATCAGTCAGCTATCCAGTATCACTAAGATTTTCAGTCACATACATGATAAAATCATCAGAGATGGCAGACCTTCTTTCTCTTTGTGAACTGCTGAGTGGTTCATTGTGTACATTTTATTCAGGAACTATGGGATCTACATTGTTGTTTCTTGATTCTCCCCCTCATGAATAGGTTGGTTTACCACCTTTTCATGTATAACAGGTATAGGGACAACGACTTCTTTCTCTTTTAATACAATTTCCTTACCACATGAACAATCACAATCACAAACATCATGCTCAAGAATTTTGCATTAATAGACTCAACGATTCTAGTGTCACGCCCAGACAGAAAAACCTAAAACCTTTAGAGTGATCAGGATAGCCTATAAAGAAATAACTAGTAGTTTTAGGATCAGTTTTCTTTTCTGTGGGTGAATAAATACGAACTTCAGCTGGACATCCCCAAATGTGAAAATGGTTCAAGCTAGGTTTTCGGATTGTCCATAGTTCAAAGGGAGTTTTCAAGACAGATATTGTAGGAACTCTATTCAGGATATAGCTAGCTGTTTTAAGGCTTCACCCCAAAGAGACTCAGGTAGGCTAGTCCTTGACATCATACTTCTCACCATTTCCATGAGAACACGATTTCATCTTTCAGCCACACCATTGTGCTCATGAGTACCTGGCATGGTATATTGTGCTACTATCCCACATTAGGCTATCCTGATCACTCTAAAGGTTTTAGGATCAGTTTTCTTTTTTTGTGTGTGAATAAATACGAACTTCAACTGGACATCCCCAAATGTGAAAATGGTTCAAGCTAGGTTTCCGGGTTGTCCATAGTTCACAGGGAGTTTTCAAGAAAGATTTTGTAGGAACTCTATTCAGGATATAGCTAGCTGTTTTTAAGGATTCACCCCAAAGAGACTCAGGTAGGCTAGTCCTTGACATCATACTTCTCACCATTTTCATGAGAGTACGATTTCGTCTTTCAGCCACACTATTCTGCTCATGAGTACCTGGCATGTATATTGTGCTACTATCCCACATTCTTGCAAAAATAAATCAAAAGGCCCCATACATTGACCAGACTTATCATATTTTCCATAGTACTCACCACCACGGTCAGACCTCAATATCTTAATGGACTTTCTAAGTTGTTTTTCAACTTCAGTCTTGTAAATTTTAAACTTATCAAGTGCTTCAAATTTTTCTTTTAAAAGATATATATAAGAGTACCTCGAAAAGTCATCAATAAAAGTAATAAAATACTTATGATTGGTCAAAGTAGGTACATAAGGTCCACTAATATCAGTATGAATTATTTCTAAGAGTTCAGAGCTCCTAGTGGAACACTTTCTCTTAACCTTAGTCATTTACCCTTAACATAATCCACACAAGTTTCAAAATCTTTTGGATCAAGAACAAGTAAAATATTTTCCTTTATCAATCATTCAATTCTTTCTTTAGAATTATGACCAAGACGCCTATACCATAATAGGTAAGACGTTTTACTCATAGCAGACCTTTTATGGGAAATATTTTCAACATGCATTGCAGAAAAAGTTTCATTCAATATATTCAAGCAATATAGACCATCACTTAAAAAATCATTAGTAACAATATGTGAATCACAGAAAATTTTAATAATACCATTATTTTGTTGAAATGAATAACCAGCTTTATCCAAAAGGGAAACCGAAACTAATTTCCATCTCATAGACGGTACAAAAATAGTATTTTCTAAATGAATACTAGAATTATTCTTAAAAGGTAAAATAGATATCCCTATAAACTCTACTTTTGCTTTGAGTCCATTGCCCACAAAATACTGGCTTCATCCTCTTTTGGCTTCCGTCTGCTTACTAGGTCCTGCAAGTCATTGGTTACATGAACAATTGCACCATTATCCAACCACCAGGAATTCAAAAGAACATGAACAAGAATAGTTTCAAAGCAGACAAAAGCCAAAAGATTACCTGATTTCTTTTTCAGAGGACAACCAGCTTTCTTATGACCTACTTGTTTGCAATCCCAGCACTTGATTGCTTTCTTAATTACAGCTTGGGGACCGAGAGAATTATGAACTGACCTTGGTTAACACCAGGCTTATTAGTATGACCACTATTACTACCTGGATGATGAGAATGACCATATTTCTTTTTGTGAAATGTGGGTCCACCTTTTCTTTTATAAGAGGGATAATTAGCTGATCTAGACGAACTAACAAAGTTCACTACACCCTCAACTTTCTCCTTTTGGATCCTCCCTTCCTCTACCACACAAACAGTAATAAGCTCATCAACACTCCACTTATCCTTTCATGCATTATAGGTTGTCTTAAGTTGGTTAAACTGCTCAGGAAGGGACCTTAGAGATTGGTGAACAAGAAAATCATCGGTAATAGTTACACCTAAATTGTTCAGTTTGGTAGCAATGTTAACCAATTTCATAATGTGATCACGGATACTACGTACAAGGTCATACTTTATGGTAGAGAAGGAATCAATTAGGCTACCTATCTCAGCTGTACCAGATTCTAGGAATTTCTGTCCAATGGCACTCAAGAAATCTTTTGCATTTCCATTATCCTTAATTACACCTTTTATGTGATCAGAAATGGATCTCTTCATGATCATGAGACTCAATTTGTTAGCCTTCATCCATTTTTCATACTTAGGCTTTTCATCAGCAGTGCTAGTAGTTAGGTTCAGCAAGTTTCTGTTCATTCAATGCAAAGTCTAGGTCCATCAGACCTAACACTATTTCAACATCCTGTTTTCATTTCTTGTAGTTGCTACTAGTCAAAGTTTCAATGGAATTCAACTGAGTAGTCATGTTGCTAACAGCTGTATAAGCAAACAACACAAAATTAGATAAAATTATGGGCAGGAATATAAATCAAAAGAGTCAAAGACATCCATTACACCTCTCATTTGGGTAGAAGATGAAATTGGCTCCCCTTTTTTTAAAAAAAATAAGGAGTCCAAGGCAGTGATAAAAAAATATCCCCTTTATTATCCAAGAGTACAAGGCATACATTGTGTCCTTCCTTTAGGTAAATATACAAAACCTCCTCTTACAACAACTTATCCTTAGCATTAATTTAGTGTCACTAGTATCAAAAGGAAAATCTCCAATACTAGTGTACACTTGTAAAGGATAATTTGGACATGGTACATTGAGAATATTTTAATGACTTAAATAAACAAACCACTTTGGTGGAAACTATCTATTAATCATAACTCTCAATCCATGTATTAAATGATCCCACATGTATGTAGTATTAAAAACTTTCCGGTGACTCAAATAAATAAACCACTTTAGTAACACTATTTATTAATCACACTTTCTTAATTATACACATTAATACATGTGATAAAATAACATCCATATAATTTAAGCCTTTCTATCTAGTTATTAATTCCATTCTCCGACCAAAATTATCATAAAGGTTTCCAGCAATAACATAAGTACTACTTTTGCAGTAGGCTAAGAAGGCATAAACAAATTAGTAATTATCAAATACAACCAAGGTTTTTTTTGATCAACTACAACAACAACAACAACAACCCAGTATAATCCTATTTAGTGGGGTTTGGGGAGAGTAGTGTGTACGCAGACCTTACCCCTACCCGGGGTAAAGAGGCTATTTCCAAATAGACCCCCGGCATCCTTTCCTCTAAGAACTTCCCACCTTGCTCTTGGGGAGACTCGAACTCACAACCTCTCGGTTGGAAGTGGGGTTGATCAACTAATGAATAAAAAATTGATAAACATAAATCAGGACACAAATCCAACAGTGACGCTTTAACCAAGGTACTCAATCATTTCTGAGTAGTCACTTTAGTTATTTATGTTTGCTATATCACCGTAACATGGAAATTTTAACTTAAAAAATAACCATATATATTTATGAGCCATAAACGTTAATATCATAACTAATGGAATCAAGTACATCTATTTAAAACTTAACAAAACTATAGCATCCAGAAACCTTTTTTTTTTTAACCGATGCCGCCGCCAACAGCAAATATCAAGGTTTTACAAAAAATTGTTATTATATTTTATATATAAAAAGCAATCACAACTTCCAGCATATTCAATCAAACACAGCCGCTAAATATAGATGAATCAACTGTTTTGGCGAGAAACAGTGTCGAACTGTTGTCGTCTAAAATTTTTACGATAGTTCTTTTCATTTTAAAACTCAAGATTACATCTTGTCCTTAATCTCGAAATTATGGTGGTTCTAATACCAATTGTAAGATAATTATTTTGCAGCCATAGCAGAGACTAAGACACAATCATACAAATATTAAATTATAATCTTGGGTTAGAGTCTAAGGAAGCATACCGTTAAACTCCATCGATTCAGCAGCGACAACAAACAACGATTATGCCTGAGACTAACTTCCACGATCCACTAGCTACACGCTCTCACAGCCGGAGAACTTGACTGATGGGACATCTATCGTTACCACGTATTCAAGAGGCAGAATATGCTAGGATTTTCAAATAGTTAGGGAAATAGGGGTTGACCTCTATTTATAAAGAGTGCCTACCCATCACAGGTCAATAGTTATTGGTCATCACTTATCCACACACACAATATTTAATATTAGGTCTTTTATTTGTCCATCACTTCGGCCACGTCACTATCCTTTCAGGCTATAACCAATTAACGTAAGTCCAAATTTCAACATATAATATAAATCATTTTCCAATTATTATATAATCTTATTAATATTAATTTGGTCAACTTCAAGAAAAGACAAAAGAGGCATATACCTATTGCTAAGATGCTGTGCTGGGCGAGTAGATTGGAACTTCTTGTCTTGCCAGGAGAGTTCCTAACCGCAGCGCTTGTTAAATTAAGGTTCTGTCTTTTTAAAAATCTTTTTCCTTCTAATCATATGCTGAATTAAGCCAAACATTGACACATTTGATTAATTAATTGGATTGTTGATTAAACAACTGAATGATTTGAGTCTTTTGGAGAGTCCGGAACCAAAATATTATTATTTTGGACTCAAAAGACACAAATAAGTGTAAAAAAAAAAAACCATTATATATAGAACGCCAAAAAACCTTGCGTTGTATAATAACGGTAACGGCACCGTTAATATACAACGCCAGGTTTTCTGGATAATTCAATGCCAAAAAACCTGGCGTTGTATCCTTTTCTCCAAAAAACTCTAGCCCCCCTTTCTATTCTCCACGTATTTGCACATGTCCCACGCTCCATTCTCCCTCTTACAAACTAGTAGTCTGAAAGTAGTAGTCTATGTGCATTTTGTTCTTTCTGATAGCCTATTAAGGATAAGACTTGACAATATAAGGAGTAATTATTAAGGCTATGATCCATTTCCAAATATTAGTAAAAGTTTTAATTCTTTTTTTTTTTTTTCTTTTTTTGAATTTTGAATTTTGGGTGAAATAAAAGGTAATAAAAGGAAGAGCCATGTCAGTGTTAGGTGTCCAAAGACTTTATTTACATAGATTTGGTTATATATTGATTATTAGGGATTATTATGTTTAGTTTCTTATATATTTCAATCATATAAATGAGTATTACAACATTAGAAATATTCTCTCTTTTCTGGAAATTTTATCAATATTTCTCCTTTGAAATAATTTTCTGTTACTTGCTCATTTGTATTATTTGCTCTATAAAATAGTCAGTTAGTATTAGTCCATTCACAAGTTGTTTGGATGGTTGCTACTCATTGTATTGTATGGTATTGTTACGTTAAATACAATGTTTGTTTTGATTATTACTTAAATTTTATTGTATCGTATCGTTAAGTCCGTCGTTACATAACGACAAAATATGTCATTTTATGTAACGACCAATTTGGTGTGGTCGCATCTTTACTTGTCTGTTTCTCTCAATATCATAATTCATTATTATTAAATAACTTTATTTTATCATTTACCTACCCTTTATATAATAATTTTATCTTGTATCATAATTTTTCTTTATAATATTGTAAATTTATTCTTCATATTGTTAGTGTGTTATATCATGAAACGATGTCAAACGACACAATCTATCCAAATATTATATTTATCAACAATACAGTACGGTACAATACAATACGACACATTACGAAATGATACGTTACAATCATCCAATCAAGCTGTCAGGGGCCGTTTGGTTCATTGGGTTAAATAAATTATGCCGATATAAATTTTAAAATTAAATACATTCATGTTTGGCTGTAATTATAATTTATAACATAAAATTCGTATCTTTTTGTATTAAAATCTTGATAATATCTCAAATAAAAGTACTAGTAGCCTAGTAGGAAGTTTAACTTATTAAGGTGGGGAAATAATTAATTTCAAAAGAAATCATTTCAAGACTATTTTAATAGTTTTTATTTTGAACAAGCATAATATTTAAGATAAAGTCCAAAGCAAGCATATCATATAAAATGAGGAAAATAAAATATAAATTTTGTAGACTGACATATAGTACACACAAATAAAAGAATACAACGTCAAATTTTTTGGCGTTGAATCAATTCAACATCAGAAAACCTGGCGTTATATATTAACGGTACAGTTACCGTTATTATACAACGCCAGAATAATTTTTTTTTTTTACATTTATTTGTGTTTTTTGAGTCCAAAATAATAATATTTTGGTTCCGGACTCGTCTTTTGGATGGAGTGATGGCACTTGTTACTACCTCTAGCCTAGCCGGCAGCCGCCTAGTGCCATAATTGTTTCACCTTTCAGTATATTATATGATAAATTATAAGGAAATTTCTTTCAGAAGGGGAGACTTTTGGAAAGAGTAGGTTAATGTCATTATTTGGATAACGAAGAAGAGCAACGTCAGGATCTCGTTTACCGTAGCTTTTAGATGATTTTAAAAAATGTCGTTATCTGGATACGAAGGAGAATACTCACTCATTATTATTGCTATTGTTTTTGACGTTCTTATTGTTGTTATTGCTAATACTAGTTTTGGTGTACTTGTACATATATATCGTGTTAATAAGTAAATATTAATAAATTATTACGCTTATATTCCATGTCATTGGTTACACAACTTCAAAATTTTTGTGTAAATATTATTATAACAATATATTTCAGTTACAAAATAAATATCTAAGAAAAAAGTATCGTGAAAATGATAAATGTTAATTTAATTTAGCTAGCTTAATGATAAGTTATGTGATTTTTGTTTTTATGATTTGACAAACTTCACAAGAGAATCAGATAAGGAACCTAGTACAATTAGTTCCTTTGAGTTCAGTGTAACTAATTAGATGTCAGGTTTAGTTCTCAAGTAAATCAGATAAGGGAACAACAGAGGGAATAGAAGGAATATCAGTTCCTCCGATAGTCACACAAGCAGGGGCGTACGCAAAACTTATTGTAAGCGGTGTCGACATTTAAAAAAAAAGAATAAAAGAATAACTACCTTTATAATAGATATCATATTAACCAAACATAATATATTACAAAAATACAATTTAAGCACCTAATAAAAGTACAAAAATCCAAGAAGATGGAGCTCAAAAATCATAAGGAGAATATGTATGCTAGGAGATTCGAGCACATGACCTCTTCAAGAAAATGGAGGAACCCGACCAGGCAAGCTAAAGTCCAAGTTATGACAGTTGGGTCATTTTATGCTTTATCAACTAAATTTTGTATTTGTTTACAAATTACATACATATATTTATTATAATTTTTCGACGAAGCGGTGTTGGATGACACTGCTTCAACCAAGGTGATTCCACCCCTGCGCACAAGTAAACTCTCTAGCTGTTAAAGATGCTTCATAGTCCAGCAGCACTGTTGAAGCGTGCTAGAGACCGGTCACTTCCTTTCATCATCTTTTATGACCTCACACATATATTATCAACATGATGCAAGGTTTTGGCTTAACACTTGCAAACCTAAATATTTTTTCCTCTTTAAGTGTGCAGCCGCCCTTGTTTTCACAAGAGCATTGAAGAACAAAGCAGCTACAAGACAAAGGATCAGATCCCTACATTGATTATGTCTTAAGTCCTTTAGTATTGTTGTGTCTTTGTCTTATGATATTAACTTGTAATTCCTACAATAGCTTTTCAGAAGCATTCAGTAGGATATATTTTAAACCATTATTGTTTTGGTTGATTTGAATAGAGTTAGTCAAGTGTGGAGCTTTGTAATGGAGTTATTACAAAGGGACTTACAATAGAGTTATTGTAAGGGTTGAGGGATGAAGAGTTTAATTCCTAGATTGCAATAGGTGTAATCTAAAGTTTGCTCAGTTAGTAAAGTTGAAATACTACTATGGTAGGTCGTTGTTTTTAATTCCATGAGCTGAGAGTTTTTCACGTAAATATCGCTATGTTCTTTATTTACTACTATTTACTGTGGGAGCTGATAAAGAACCAGGTTCTTTGTAAAGTTTGGTATACCCTTAGCTTACATCAATTGGTATCAAAACAGGTTCTTTCTAAAAGGCTAATACATATAAAGGTTCTACATGACTGCTCCACCAAACTTCAAAAAAGGACAATCAACTTACATACCACCAAGATTCAATGGCCAATATTATGATAGGTGGAAAACAAGAATGCAAGATTTTATTATGGCTTAGGATTCATAGCTCAGGGACGTGATATGTGATGGACCGTTTATCCTCGTGAAAACCAGTGGCGAGCGAACAATTATAGTTCCAAAGACAAGAAAGGAGTACAATGACGTTGATTGAAAGGCCATCAACTTTCGTGCAAAAAAGATTCTTGATTGTGGCATTGGACCAGACGAATACAACCGCATCTCAACCTGTCAATCTGCCAAGGAGATCTGGGAAGCTCTTCAAACTGCACATAAGGAAACCACTCAGGTCAAACAGTTAAAAATTGATATGCTTACTATTGAGTATGAACTTTTCAAGATGAAGGAGGATGAATCTATTCAGGACATGCATACATACTTTACCTCCATCACTAATGAGCTTCACTCCATTGGATAAGTTATCCCAAAAAATAAACTGGTCAGAAAAATACTCAGTGTGTTACTAGGTTCTTGGGAAAGTAAATTTAATACTATCTTAGAAGCCAAAGATTTGTAGAAGCTGAGATGAAGAAGAAGAAGAAGAAGGTTCTTAAAAGAAGAGAGACCAAAAAAGAGAAGAACCTGGTTCTTAAGGCATGACACAAGCATGCCTATCTCACTCGAAGATTCCATAAAATGGTTCATAGAAATGGATAAATTCCCAAGATAGATAGCTCTAGCAGAAATACAAGATATGATTGTTGTCACAAGTGTAGAAAGCGTCAAAGAGTGTCCTCTCCACAAGCAGGACCACTACAAACACAACGCGGACAATGTGGTCAAGAGGAATCCGATCCCCGATAGGAAGTTCAAGAGAATAAATGTCGTTGATAATGTTGTAAAGCAAGCTCTGGCTGCCTGGGGAGATTCTTCTAGTGAATCCGAGGGTGATGATGACCAAGGAGACACTTCCATGAAGGTTGTTTAAAGTGAATCTATAGAGTATGACTCTATATTTTCACTAATGGCAAAATCAAATGATGATGATGAGGTAAACTTTCTTTACGTTTAAAGAAACTTGAAAACTTACTCTCAAAAGAAGCTGGTGTCTTTAGAAAATATTTTAATTGATGCTCATCACAATTTTATTAATGATAAAAATTCCTTAACTGAGGAAATTCAAGAAGTAGAATAAGAAAAAGATGATTTGGTGGTTGTAGTTGTAGATCTGAAGGAAACAGTGGAAGAAATAAAGAGATAAAATGCCCTGTTAAAAAATCAAATGGAAAAATGCCTGAACACTCCTAAAGGATAGGAAATGGCAAGTGAGGCACAACTTAAGCTTGAAAATGAACTCAAAAAATGTCAAATTGTCTTGTTTCTAAACTTGAAAAGAATAGATAACTTCGTGAGGACTTAAGTAGGGTTAAAACTGATCTAGATAAGTAATTCAAGTGGACCTGATCCTATGATATAATAATTTTCATGTATAAAAGTAATGGGGGGAATAGGAAAGGAATCGGGTTCTAGAAGGCTAAAACTCCCTATAACCTACATAGCAAATATGTTACTATGAATGGTAACTGGCTTTGTACTCATTGTGGTCAAACTTGTCATTACAAGGACTCTTGTAAAGCTAGATTTCAGTCTCGCAGAAAAATAAATTTTTTGTAGAAAAAGTACCCACTACTAAGGACCTGGTTCTCTAAAAAAGAAATGCATGATGCCTGCTTGGACAAAAAGAAGTCTGATTCACCCATTCCATCATTATAAGAGCCCTAACTCATTTGGGTTCCTAAGTCTAATTTTTTTGTGTGCAGGCAGTAGTGAGGGGAAACGGTAAAAAATGATAATGGATAGTGGCTCCTCTAAATACATGACTGGAAGAATGGATGGTTTCCTCTCACTTAAAGCCCTACAAGATGGGAGTGTGTCCTTTGGAAATGGCCAGAAGAGATATATTCTGGAAGTTGAAAAGATTGGTAAAATACTTTCCCACTCAATTGAAAATGTGTATTATGTAAATGGCTTGAAATATTGCATGTTGAGTGTCTCTCAAATCTGCGACAAAGGAAACAAAGTGGAGTTCTTGTCAAAATCATGTACGATCACCAACCTTATAACTCGTGAAGTGGTTTTGATTGCAAAAAGGTTCAAAAATATTTATGTTGCAGACTTTGACTCTTTGAATGGTGGTGATCTTATATGCCTAAGTGCCATTGATGATGATGCTGAGTTATGGCACAAAAGACTAGGGCGTACAAGTGTTGCTTTGTTGAACAAGCTGATCAAGAAGGAACCGGTTCGTGGGCTACTAAAGTGAAATTTCAAAGATCACAAATTGTTTAATTCGTGTGTGAAAGGGAAACAAGTCAGGTCTTCATTCAAACCAAAGAAGGAAATGAGCACCTCAAGGCTACTGGATCTTCTTCATATGGATCTGTGTTGACCTATGAGGATTCCTAGCAGAGGAGGAGTAAAGTACATCTTTGTGATTGTTGATGACTACTCCAGATTCACATGGACTTTCATTCTAAGGACCAAGGAAGAAACCTTTACAGTTTATGTTGCCTTCATAAAGCAGATTCAAGTGAAGATGGGCTATAACATTGTGAATATCAGATATGATAATGGCACAGGGTTTGACAATGCCAAGTTTGATGAATTTTGTGCTAAAACTAGTATAAGTCATAATTTTTTTGCTCCTAGAACACCTCAGCAAAATGGCATTGTGGAGAGGCAAAATAGGACTCTTGAATATATGGCTAGGAAAATGTTTATTGACTTTGGTGTACCAAAGAGTTTGTGGGCTAAAGCAGTAAATACTGCCTGTCATTTGATTAACAGGTGCATGATCAGGTCCCTACTTGAAAAGACTTCTTATGAACTGCTTAATGGGATAAAAACAAAGTTGACTTACCTAAGAGCATTTGGATACAAATTTTTTGTTCTTAATAATGGTAAGGAAGCATTGGGAAAATGTGATTATAAGAGCAAAGCATACAAAAACTACAACAAAAGGACTCAATGTATAGATGAAAGTGTACATGTGATTTTTTATGAATCTCACCACTCAAGTGAGAATGATTCATATGATAAGGATGGTCAAGATGGAGTATTCTCAAAGGTTCTCGGATCTATTATAAATATGGCAAATGGAAAGACTGACCTAATGAGTCAAATCAAGGAGACTAGTGAAGTAGATGCAGCAGAACTTCCAGATGATTGGGAGGAACTTGGTCCCTCTATCACCGCAACTGAAGTTGACAATAGAGTTGATGATGTTGTACTAGGCACTCCTGATACATAACAAATGAGTGGCATTTATACTTCCATTGATGCCAATGATAGGTCACACATGGAGGAACCCGGTCCCTCACACCCTGAAACTCAAGTATCTAACTGGAAGCACAGGAGTTCACATTCTCTTCAAAATGTGATCACTCCTTTGGACTCTTGTATTCAGACTAGATCCAAGGCAATAAATATGTTTGCCTTCTCGTTATTCTTATCTTAAATTGAGCCAAAAAATATCAAGTAAGCATTGAAGGATGCCAATTGGATTGCGGCTATGCAAGAAGAGCTCCATCAATTTGAAAGGAACAAATTGTGGCACCTAGTTCCTCGGCCCTCAAATAGAATAGATTGGAACTAAGTGGGTGTTCAGAAAAAAACTTGATGAGTTTGGCAATGCAACAAGAAATAAAGTTAGGCTGGTGGTCCAATGTTACAATGAAAAAGAAGGAATTGACTATGATGAAACTTTTTCGACTGTTGCTAGAATAGAAGCCATCAGAATTCTTATTGCTTTTGCATATCATATGAAGTTCAAATTGTTCCAAATGGATTTTAAGAGTACATTTCTGAATGGATATTTGAAAGCGGAAGTTTTTATCAAGCAACCACCTGGTTTTGAATATCATGAATATCCTAAGCATGTCTTCAAGCTTGACAAAATCTTATATGGATTGAAGCAGGTCCCTCGTGCATGATATGAGAGATTGTCTAGGTTCCTTCTTGAGAATGACTTCACGTGAGGCAAAATTGACAACACTCTGTTTCTAAAGAAACGAGGGAGAAACCTGCTAATTGTGCAAGTCTATATTGATGATATCATTTTTGGTGCAACAAATGATCTCCTTTGTGATGAGTTTGCAAAGATCATGGGAAGTGAATTTGAGATGAGCATGATGGGGGAACTAAACTTCTTCCTTTGGATACAAGTAGAGCAAACCTCAAAAGAAACAATGCTAAGTCAACAAAAGTATATCAAAGAGCTGTTGAAAAGATTTGAGACGGAAACTCAAAGACTATTGATACTCTCATTGCTACTGCTACTAGTCTAGACATAGACGAACCTGGTTCCCATGTAAATTAAACTATATATAAGGGTATCATTGGATCAATTATGTACCTGACGGATAACAGATCTAACATTGTGTTTAGTATTAGGTTGTGTGCTAGATTTCAATCAAGTCTAAAAGAATCTCATCTACGGCTGTCAAGAGAATTTTGAGGTATCTCAAGGAAACGTAGGACCTGGTCCTCTATTATCCCTCAGGAGATAATTTTGACTTAATTAGGTATGCAGATGTTGATTATGCTGGATATATGGTGGATAGAAAGAGTACATCTGAAATAGCACATTTTCTAGGGTCTTGCTTGATCTAATATATTACAAAGAAACAAAAATCTATAGTCCTCTCTACTACAGAAGCTGAATATGTGACAATTGCTTTCTGTTGTGCCCAATTGTTGTGGATCAAGCAACAACTAGAATATTTTGGTGTATTTTCAGACTATGTGCCATTATTGTGTGATAATACAAGCGCTCTCAATATGGCAAAGAACCCGCTTCAGCATAAAAGGACAAAGTACATTGATATGCGACATTATTTCTTGAGGGATAATGTTAAAAAAGGCTCATCTATATGATGTTTTGCAAAACGGATGACCAGGTAGCAGATATCTTCTCCAAAGCAATGAGCAGAGAACATTTTAAAAGAAATCGTCTGGAGCTGGGGTTGATCAAGTTGAACCGAGAACCCAGTCCCTCGTTGATTAGGTATGAAAGAATGGTAATGTGAATAGCTAAAAGTGTTTTATGGCAGCTTCTAACTCAATTCTATACTGTTACAGGTAGACACACATGAAAAATTTAGGACAAACAAGTGTCAAATGACATTGCAAATATTTGGAAGTTGATGCTCATACTTTCAAAATTTGTTAGGGAACCTGGTTCCCATGACACAGGTTAGTAGTTCCTCTTACACTTATATGAATTTGTGAATAGCTAGAGTGACACATCATTATTCCTCCTCTTCTAATATCTTTTGAACCCATACATTGCACCCGTTATAAATTGACCGACTACCCGTCTCTTCTCTCACAACCATTTGTAGACGGTTACCCTTTCAACTTTATATACCCCAAAAGTTAGTCTCTCTCTTCACTTTATACATCGAATACATCTTTTTTCCTAAACCCTCTTATTTGTTTATTCTTGCTCTCAAAATCGAACATGACTTCACCACAAATTATGTCTCCCAAAGCCACTGAAGAAAATCTTGCCTTGTCTCCATCTCACGAGGCATAACTGTTACGACCCAAATTTTCCACCATCGGGAGTCGTGATAGAGCCTAATGTCGGAGCTAGACAAGCCAAGCATTAAAACCTTTTCGGATAACAACACAATAGTAATGCCAATAATAAACCTTTAAATAAAAGCGGAAGTCTTTCATAGCATAAATAACTAGAAACCAAAAATGCGGAAGCTTAACATTTCACTACCCAAGACTGGAGTCGCTATCTCAAGGACTATTAATGAATGCTACAAACAAGTCTGAATAGAAAAATACATCGTGTCTATCTCGGTATAATGAAAACAAACAGAAAATATGGGAAGGGACTCCGGCTTGCGAACGCCAGCTAGGCTACATCGTAGTCCCTGGGCTGAAGTCAACTCCCACTCAACGTGCTACTGCTGTGGTCCAAAAGCTGCTCTGGTACCGTGATCTATGCAAAAAGCACAGAAGTGTAGCATCAGAAAATCCGACCCCATGTGCTGGTAAGTGCGTAGCCTAACCCCGTTGAAGTAGTGACGAGGCTAGATAGGACTACCAAATCAACCTGTGCAGTTCAATATATACTTGAGCAATAAGGGAAAGAATACCAAAACTAAACACTTAAAAAGGGAGGGAAGCATGCTATGTAGGAGTACAATCCGAATATAAAAGTCATCAACTTAAATAAGAAACATGGCACAACAATATTTAACAAAAAGAAGAAAATCCAACAGTTGCACGACATCAACCTTCGTTCTTTTACTCTCATCCTCACCCAAAGCAACCAATTAAAATGCACGGCATCACCCTTTGTACTTTTCTCACATAACTCTCATTTCATGGCATGGAATGATCCTTCGTGCAAATATAATCAATCGGAGCACGGAATGTCCCTTCGTGCATAATATAATCAAAACCTGGCACAAAATGACCTTTCGTGCAAATATAATCAAAACATGGCACGGAATGACCCTTCGTGCAAATATAATTAAAACATGGCACAGAATGACCCTTCGTGCAAATATAATCAAAATATGGCATGGAATGACCCTTCGTGCATTATCACTCTTCCTCACCCAAATAGCAATCACAACCAAACGGGCGAGGGAATAATCAATAATAAGAAATGTCCCGGCAACGGAAAAACACAATTACACAACCAAATCCCGGCAAGGGAGCAATAACAACAACTTTTACATCCCGACAAGGGAGATAATCAATCTACTCAAACATCCCGGCAAGGGATTAATCACATCACTTTCCAATTCTTTCATTTCTTACTCGATAGTATTTTTATCGTGTGAGCCAACACTCCAAAGAATTCACGATTTATAATTAATCCTCAAACTCTTCACATTATATAGAAAATCGTTAATTAGCTTGGAAGAGTCCCCAAAGTATGCCAAAACAAGTACCAACAAAGACCCACGATCATGCTAGACACCGGTGTATAGATACTCGTCACCATGACTATACACCGTACTCGATCATTTAGCAATTAACAATTAATAACACTCTAATCATATTCCCTCAAGCCAAATTTAGATCAAACACTTACCTCAAATGCTCCAAAAATCCACTCAAGCCTCTAGTATAGCTTTACCCCTCGAATTCACCATAAAACCGCTCGAATCTAGTCACAAATTACTTGAATGTATCAACAAATTCTAATTGAATCAACTTGAATGCATGAAAATGAATTTCCCAAGGTTTTACTCAAAAATTTCCAAAATGTCCCCGGGCCCACGTGGTCAAAACCCGAGGTTCGAACCAAAACTCGGTTACCCATTCCCCCACAAGTTCATATATATAATTTGTTTTGAAATCGGACCTCAAATTGAGATCCAAATCTCCAATTTTAAGAAAACCTAGGTTCTATCCAAAATCCCCATTTTCACCCATGAAAAACCTTGATTTTAAGATGAAAACATGATAAATGATGTTAAAGATTGAAGAAATTAAGTGAAAATCAACTTACAAATGGATTGGAGGAGGAAGGGTTCTTGAAAAATCGCCAATAGGTGTTTGGGTTTGAGAGATAAGAAAAATGAGGCTTAAAAATCGTCTAAGTATGAAAATTTCAGGTTGCAGATATGGGAATTGCGAACCCACTAGACTTGGTAAATGCGAGAAAAGAGATCGCATTTGCGAACCCTGCCCAGTTGCCTGGTCTTCGCATTTGCGGAATTTTGTTCGCATTTGCGACGCCTGCATTTGCGAAAAATACTTTGCTTTTGCGATCCCAGGCGGACCTGGCTAACTTCGCATTTGCGAAGCAGACTTCGCATTTGCGAGCCAGGCTTTGCAAATGCGAAGCCTGCAGGTCTAAGGCACCTGTTGCAACGTCTACAACCCAAAGTTTAAGAAAAACAACTCGACACCTATCCAAAACTCACCTGAGCCCTCGGGGCTCCAAACCAAACATGCACACAACCTCAAAAACATCCTACGGACTTACTCGCGCGATCAACTCGCCAAAATAACATTATATATATAGAATCAAGCCTCAAAACACATGATTTTCTTCCAAGTTTCATAAACTTTCAAATTTGGAACTTATAGTCCGAAACATGTCATACAACATCCGTTTTCAACCAAACATTATAGATAGCGCTTAACACATATTTAAGACATGTACCGGGCGTCGGAACCAAAATATGAGCCCGATACCATCACTTTTTGATCAAATTTCATTTTCATTTTCCTTAAACATTTTCAAAAAACAATTTCATGGAAAAATTCATTCCTTGGGCCTGGGAACTCGGAATTCGATTCCGGGCCCAAGTCCCAAAATTTTCTACGGACCCTCCGGGATCGTCAAATCACGGGTCCCGATCCGTTTACCAAAAATGTTGACCGAAGTCAACTTTAACCATATTAATATCAAAATTCATCATTTTTCACACAGAAATCATATTTAAGCCTCCCGGCTACACGCTCGAACTGCGCACGCAAATCGAGGCAAATAAAAATAAGGTTTTCAAGGCCTCGGAAGTGCGGAACGAATGAGGAAATGGGTGATGACCCTTTGGGTCGTCACATCCTCCACCTCTAAAACAACCGTTCATCCTTGAACGGAAAAGAAAGAAGTACCTGAGTCAGGAAATAGATAAGGATAACGGCTCCGCATATCAGACTCGGACTCCCAGGTCGATGCCTCAGGAGGCTGACCTCTCCACTGGACACGCACTAAAGGAATACTCTTCGGCCTCAACTATCGAACCTGCCGGTCTAGAATAGCTATCGGCTCCTCCTCGTAGGACAGATCCTTGTCCAACTGGACAGTACTGAAATCTAACACGTGGGTAGGATCACCGTGATACCTCCGAAGCATAGACACATGAAACACTGGATGCATGGCTGACAAGCTAGGTGGAAAGGAAAGTCTGTAAGCCACCTCTCCCACACGGTAAAGAATCTCAAACGGGCCAATGAACCTAGGGCTAAGCTTTCCCTTCTTCCTAAATCATTTCACGCCCTTCATAGGTGACACTCGGAGCAAGACCCGCTCACCAACCATGAAAGCTACATCTTGAATCTTACGATACGCATAACTCTTTTGTCGTGACTGAGTCGAACGAAGCCTGTCCTGAATGATCTTGACCTTATCCAAGGCCTCCTGAACTAAATCTGTACCTAATAACCGAGCCTCTCTCGGATCAAACCATTCGACTAGAGAACGACATCGCCTATCATACAACGCCTCATATGGAGCCATCTGAATGCTGGACTGGTAGCTGTTGTTGTAGGCAAACTCTGCTAAAGGCAAGAACTGGTCCCACGAGCCTCCAAAATCAATGACACAGGCTCGGAGCATATCCTCCAATATCTGAATAGTCCTCTCGGACTGGCCGTCCGTCTGAGGATAGAACGTTGTACTCAATTGAACCTGGGTACCCAACTCCTGCTGAACTACCCTCCAGAAGCGCGAGGTAAACTGCATACCCCGGTCCGAAATGATAGATTCTGGTACCCTATGAAGGGGAACAATTTCTTGGATGTAGATCTCAGCTAACCTCTCCGATGAATAGGTGGCTGCAACAGGGATAAAATGTGTTGACTTGGTCAGCCTATTAACAATGACCCAAATAGAATCAAACTTCTTCTGAGTCATCGGAAGTCCAGTCACGAAATCCATGGTAATCCTCTCCCACTTCCACTCGGGAAGCTCAATCCTCTGAAGCAACCCACCAGGCCTTTGATGCTCATACTTGACATGCTGATAGTTCAAACACCGAGCCACATATGCAAAAATATCTTTCTTCATCCTACGCCACCAATAATGTTGCCGCAAGTCCTGATACATCTTCGTGGTGCCCGGGTGAATAGAATACCGTGAACTATGGGCCTCCGCTAAGATCAACTCTCGAATCCCATCGACATTGGGCACACAAACTCGCCCCTGCAACCTCAAAACACCATCATCATCTAAGGTCACCCTCGTGGCTCCTCCACGCTACACCGTGTCTCTCAGGACACATAAATAGGGATCATCAAAGTGCCGATCATGGATATGCTCCAAAAATGAAGAACGAGCGACCGTGCAAGCTAACACTCTGCTAGGCTCAGAAATGTCCAACCTCACCAGCCGATTGGCCAAAGCCTGAATATCCAAGGCAAGCGATCTCTGGCTGACCGAAACATAAGCAAGACTACCCATGATGGCGGACTTCCTACTCAATGCATCGGCCACCACATTGGCTCTCCCCGGGTGGTACAAAATAGTAACATCATAATCTTTCAACAAATCCAACCACCTCCTGTGCCTCAAATTCAACTCCTTTTGTTTGAACAAGTATTGCAGACTCTTGTGATCAGTGTACACCTCACACGTCACACCATACAAGTAGTTCCTCCAAATCTTCAAAGCATGAACAATGGCTGCCAACTCTAAATAATGGACCAGATAGTTCTTCTCGTGGATCTTCAATTGCCTCAAAGCATAAGCTATGACTCTGTCATCCTGCATCAATACTGCACCAAGCTCAATACGGGAAGCATCATAATAAACTGTATAAGGCCCTGAACCTGTGGGCAAGACCAATACTGGTGCCTTAGTTAGAGCTGTCTGGAGCTTCTGAAAGCTCTCCTCATACTCGTTTGACCACCTGAACTGGGCAACCTTCTAGGTCAATCTGGTCATTGGGGCTTCTATAGATGAAAACCCCTCCACGAGCCGATGATAATAACCTGCTAAACCCAAGAAACTCTGAATCTCGGTCGCTGAAGCTGGTCGAGGCCAATTCTTGACTGCCTCAATCTTTTTCGGGTCCACCTGAATACCCTCTACTGATACAACATGACCCAAAAATGCAACTGAAATCAACCAGAACTCGCACTTCGAGAACTTAGCATACAACTGACTATCCTTCAGAGTCTGAAGAACCACTATGAGGTGTTGCTCATGCTCCTCCTAGCCGTAGGAGTTCACCAGAATATCATCAATAAAGACTATCATGAACAAGTCTAGATAAGGCCTGAACACTCGGTTCATCAACTCCATAAATACTGCTGGGGCATTGGTCAACCCGAAAAACATGACCAAAAACTCGTAATGCCCATATCGAGTGCGAAAGGTGGTCTTAGGGACATCATACGCCTTGATCCTCAACTGATGATAGCCAGATCTCATGTCTATCTTTGAGAACACCTTTACACCCTGAAGCTAGTCAAACAAATTATCAATCCTCGACAGTGGATACTTGTTCTTTATCGTCACCTTGTTCAATTGCCGGTAATCAATGCACATCCTCATCGACCCATCCTTTTTCTTCACAAATAACACCGACGCACCCATGGAGAAATACTAGGCCTGATAAAACCCTTCTCTAGCAAATCCTGCAATTGTTCCTTTAACTCCTTCAACTCTGGCGGGGCCATGCGATACGGTGGAATAAAAATGGGCTGCGTGCCTGCGGCCAGATCAATAAAGAAATCAATAACCCTATCGGGCGGCATACCCGGCAGGTCTAAAGGGAAAACCTCTTGGAACTCCTGAACAATAGGAACAGAGTAAATAGAAGGAACCTCTACACTGGAATCGCGAACATATGCCAAATAAGCTAAAACCCCCTTCTCGACCTTGCGTCGAGCCTTTACATATGAAATAACACTACGGGTGGCATGACCTGGGTCCCTCTCCACTCCAATCGGGGCAAATATGGCAAGGCCAAGGTCACGGTCTTGGCGTGAAAATCCAAGATAGCATGATACGGGGACAACCAATCCATCCCCAATATAGTATCAAAATCCACCATGTCTAAAAGCAATAAATCAACACGAGTCTCAAGACCCTCAAATACTACCACACAGGAACGATGAACTCGGTCGACCACAATTGAATCACCCACTGGTGTAGATATATAAATAGGGATGCCTAAAGCGTCACTAGGCATAGCCAAGTAAGGTGCAAGATAAGACGACACATATGAATACGTAGACCCAGGGTCAAATAGCACTGAAGCATCTCTATCACAGACCAGAATAGTACCTGTAATAACAGCATCTGAAGACTCAGCCTCTGGCCTGGCTGGCAAAGCATAACACCGGGGCTGGGCCCCACCTCCCTGAACCATGTCCCTGGGACGATCGGCTACTGGCTGACCCCTACCTCTGCCGGTCCGAGCTCCACCTCTACGGTCTCTACCTCCATCTCTATGATCCCTACCTCCACCTCTAGCTGGCTGGGCAAGCTGTGGATCGCCTAATGCCTGAACCATGGGGCGAGGACCCTGCTGTTGAGAGCTGCCCGAGGCTCGAGGGCAAAACCTGATAATGTGACCGGGGTCACTGTGAGCACGTGATTTTTGCCCTATATATGAGTTATTCCCATAAAATTCAAACAAAAGGTTTTTCTTTATTTTACAATTTTGGTGAGTTTTATGTTAATTGTTTGCATGTTGCTTGTGCATGTTAAAATACAAAAATATGCATTTTTAGGAATATAATTACACATTTTAGGACTAGGCAAGTATTAATTCATTTTTAGGAACAAATTAAAGAAAAATCAAAAATAGCCTTTTGGTGTTTTAGTTAAAATTACCATAAAATAGAAGTTGATTAGTTTTACAATTTAATAAAAGGAAAATAAATACAAAAATACAATGAAAAATAAATAGAGACACGCGAGTTCCGTGTCTCTATCATCTCTATTAGATAATAGATACACGTGAGTTCCGTGTCTCTATCATCTCTATTAGATAATAGAGACATGCGAGTTCCGTGTCTCTATCATCTCTATTAGATAATAGAGACATGCGAGTTCCGTGTCTCTATCATCTCTATTAGATAATAGAGACACGCGAATTCCGTGTCTCTATCATCCCTCCATTTGAATGCCCCATCCGGACCCAGCCCCTTAAATCAAACGATGCCGTTTTGGCGTCGTCAAATTTGAACCGTTGAGACCATTTGATCTAATGATCATAACGATTGGCTTCATTAAAGAGAGACGACGTCGTTTCAGCGCCCCTTCAATCCTGGCCCTCAATTTCCTGTAATCCAACGGTCACCGTTAGTCAATACATTACATATGAATGTCTGAATATTCAAGCCTTAGACAAAACATATATCTTCTTCCTCGTACACTCTCTGTATACTTGCCAGAACCACCGCCGACGGCGAACGCCGCCATGGCCAATCCATCCCAAATTCACACCCCTACACCGCCTCAACACCCCTGTCACGAATCCACCACTCTCATAGCTCGAATCCCATCAGTTTTGTTCAAATAATCCAAACCCTAGCTGCCGCCGGCAAACGCCGGTCACTCCTTTCAGGCCCAAATTAACACCATAAATTCTCCTCAGCCTCCTCACCCTAAATACCTAGGTCCCTTCCCTCGAATATGGCTGAAACGCTTCGAATATCATTTTTAAAAATTTTCCGGCGAACACCACCTACGCCAATAGTCACCAAAATAACACCATGGACTCCTCTTCTCCTCCTCTATCCTAATTTGCCAAGCTTTTCCTTCAAATCTGGCTGGAACTCGTTAAATTTCAAGTCAAAGTTTTCCAGCCAAAAATCCCTAACCTTAATTCTTGAGGATACCTGATCGTAATATCCCTAATGGCATGTTTTCAACGAAAACATACCATTCGGGATGTTACGGATCATGAATCCTGGAGGATTCAAGCCTCGTCAGTCACCAAAAGAGTTCAAACGATACTGGGAGTGGTCGAGTTTGAGTATAATGAGACTGGCCTAAGTGCTCTTTCATCAGTAAGTTTTCAATTTTTCTGACTCTTTCCTTGATTTTTCTTTTTCTTCCTTTGTTATTATAAATAGTTTAATTAGGGTTCTGAGTCTTTTGGTTGTTCTTGTGATTTACCTATGTTGGTTCGACCATAGATTAATTTTTAGTTTATCTAAGTTAGTCAGTTAACTACTAGTATAACTGTTAGGTGTTAGTATAGGACTAATCTGCCCAATTGATTTCAATCGAATAAATTTCGTTGGTAATCTGTTACTTCTTGATTCTGTGAGGGTTTTGGTTCTTTCTTGTTTTGATTAGTTTAATTTTTGTCAATTTAGAGTAGTAATGCTGGTTCCCTATGTTTCATTAGTTTGCTGTAATTCTTTTACACTGTCCTTAATTGGATTTGATTGATATTAGAATATATTAGATTCTGTCATACCCTTAGTTTAATCTTGAATTTTCTTTTAGCATAACTTTAGGTATTTGGTTATAGCTGATAGTTAATTTCAGTAGGTTGTTTATATTTTAGTAATTTTAGGGAGTTAGTAAGGTTAGTTTGGGCATAAGGCAAGAGGGGAGGGTCTGCAGTAATTCTAATTGTCAGCAAGGGTAAATTGGAATAGGAAATGGCAAAAATCTCTAAGTTAGTAATTAAGGAAGGCAAGAAAGGGTAGTATAGGTATTATTTGAACTAAAAGAACCCCCTAGACCCTTCTAGAAGGGGTCTAGGTGTAAAGTTTAGCAAACTTAATGCACTTACTTGTTCAACAAGTCAGGAATAAAGGAATTAATCTGAAAATAGTGAGGGACCAATAAAGAAATTAGAAAATCTGAAGGCTGCCCTCAGTTTGGCCTATAAAAGGCATGAATAGTACCTTGTTTTACAAGTTTAGAAGTTCTGAAAATTCCCCAAACCCTTCCAGCTCTTAAATTTCCCCCAAAAATTCCTTTTCAATTCCAGATTTTATCTTTGAACTTCAAAACCTTCAAAAAATCCAAAAACAATAAAAAATCAGTAGAAAAAAAAAATTACTGTTCCATCAGATAATTCTAGTTAATTTTGATTTTTAATAGCTAAATTCTCTTCTTCTAGCTCCAGCAATTTTGTAGATTCATTAGGCTTGAGTTTTGATCAATTTCGAGTTTGATTGCTGGGTTTTTGTTGGAGTTATGATTTGCTGAAATCATCAGAAGTGTTTGAGTGCGATTTTGAGTCAATTTGAGTTCAACTAAGTTACCATTTGGTTGTTTGTTGAGCTTCTGAGTTTCATTGATACTAATCCTGGGATTAGAGATTAATATTGAGCTGTGAAACCCGCTGGTTGCATTGGTTGCTGACTTCATCCCTTTCTTCTTGTTGTTTTACCTTTCCAGGTACACATTCGAAACATCAGTTGATGTAACTGTTGAGCTGAGAAGTTGAATGAAATGCTATTCTGAAACTTGCATATACAAGTTACCATATTGAAATAGATATTAGACAATTCATACCTTGTTTAGTTTCACCTTTAATTGGTACATTTTTGTACAATCTGACTGAAATTTGAACAACATTAGGACTGGTTATGTTAAATTTGAGACTGTATTAACTTCTGAATTGTTAAGTAACGGATTGATAGATATAGAGCTAGTAGTTTAATTTAGTTTAGTTATTGCTACTAATACAGTCGGAATTTATATGAGGAATGATTTTATAATTGGACACTAGTTTTATAGTTAACGTTGGACAATAAGCAGCTTCGATAGTTTTCAGTATTCAATTTCTAAATTCATGGTTCCCTGTTGATTGTTGGTTTAATAAGTGTCATTTTAAGTTAGTAATTACTGTTGCTCAAATCCAATCTTGCTTTCATTTGATTTTCCTTATAATGATAATTAAGAAATCACTAATAGGTAGGCAAATAAGGTAATCTAGGTTGGGACTGAAATTTGAATGATCCATATTTCATTATTACAAATGATGTGATGTTGTTCTTCCTCATAATTATTGAATGCCTAGTAAATGATTTGGAACATTTCTGTGTGTGTGTATGCTCAATTTGAGCCTAAGTTTGGTCTGGGTCATCAAAACAAACTGGCCCTTTCGTTCCTGGGCCCATGCTAAAGCCCGATAACGCTACGACATTGTTTAAGAGCAAGTCTTCTTCTCTCTCTTCATATGTTAAGCCTTTAAGGCCCAAAAATTGTCAAAAATATCATTAAATGACATTAGGAAATATCGAGGTATTAATTTACAAATATAAAATTGAGTTTCGAATTAGGTAGCGGGTTCAAGCTAAAAGGTCTTCACTTTTATTTGAATTCGAACTTGAATTCGAGGCCCGAATTTATAATTGTAAGTTAATTGGCCTTTTAGAGAAAAATAACCCATAGAAAATCTTAGTTCGCTTAGGATTGGCCTTTAAATAAAAGTGAGACGAGCCTCGCCAAACAAAATACACACATTGCGGGGCCCTCATTGATTACCTAATAAAATACTTATAGATTCGGGATGGGCCGTTTAGCAAATTTCACGGTTATCCCAAAAGATAATAACACGTTAGCCTTTTAGGCGCGATTTTAATAAAATTACATTGCTAAATTCGGGTGTGTATTTCATACAACCAAAATCCAAATCCGAAAACGTCAAATAAAGATGTGTCGAGGATCCGGGTGCATTTCATGTGACATGATCTGAAAATATATTTTTTAGGCGACGTTCACTTTTTGTAAAAATAATTAAAAAGTGGTGAATAATTATAAAATTGCACTATAGGTTGGAGCATGTAAAAAATTTGTAGCCATTTATAATAATTTAAGCGACCGTGCTAGAACCACGGGACTCGAGGGTGCCTAACACCTTCCCTCGGGTCAACAGAATTCCTTACACAGAATTTCTGGTTCGCAGACTCCAATTGGGAAGTCGAATAATTTTTCTCAATTTGGGATTTAAACCGGTGACTCGGAACACCAAAAGCCAATCCTTTCCCGAGTGGCGACTCTAAAAAATAAATAAATAATCCCAATTCGAATAATGTCACTTTAGTTGGAAAAACTCCCTTTTATACATTTATCCTTCGGGGTAGGTAAAAAAAAAGGAGGTGTGACAGTCACCACAACCATAACAAGACCTCGGCTGCTGCGACTGCTGGCCCTGTAGACCTGAATGTCCTCCCCTGAAGCTCTAAAGTGGGGGTGCACTGATAGGCTGCTGATCTGAATAATGCTGCTGAGAACCACCACCGCCTGGAGTACCATGAGAAACCTGGAGCGCTGACTGAAAGGTTCTCGGTGAATGACATATACCATAAGAATCCCTACCTCCAAACGAGGTACCACTGAACCTACCAGAATGATGAGGCCTCTTATCCTACGGGCTGCATTGGCCGCCTTCTGAAAGGAAATATCACTACCAGCTCCCATAGCCATCTGGAGATGGATTGTTTGAATCAATCCATCAATAAATCTTCGGACCCTCTCTCGCTCTGTGGGGAGTATCATAATAGCATGGCGTGCCAAGTCAATAAACCGAGTCTCATACTGCGTAACTGTCATGGATCCCTGCTGGAGGTGCTCATGCTTCCTGCAAAGTACCCCAGCTGAGTGACTGGGAGAAACTTCTCCAAAAATAACTCATCGAACTGATCCCATTTCAAAGCTGGAGGACCTACTGGTCTAGATAGGCAATAATCCCTCCACCAAGTCTTGGTGGATCATGCAAGCCGATAGGTGGCAAAATCGACCCCATTGGTCTCCACTATAGCCATGGTCCTAAGGATCTCATGAAAGCTGAATAAGAAATCCTTTGGATCCTCTGATGAAGCACCGCTAAAAGTGGGGGTGAAGAGCTTGGAGAACCGATCAAGTCTCCACAAAGCATTTTATGACATAGCCGCTCCATCACCGGCATGGGCTATAATACCTGGCTGAGCTGCCACAACCGGCTAAACCACCGGGACATGAGTCTGGGGAGCTACCTGCTCTGGAGTACGTGTAGCAGGAGTCTGAACCCCTCCTCCAGCCTGAGAAGTGGCTGGTGCTACTGGTAGCAAACCCGCTCTAGTGATACTCTCCATAAAGCCTACCAATCTGACTAGAGTGTCCTGAAGATTTGGGGTGACCATGACCCCTCCTGGGACCTGAGCTGGGCCCACCGGAGCTGCTGGGGCTGGAACCTCCTCATCATAGTCAATATGAGTCTCCACCTCTGGGACTGCTGCTCGGAGCTGAGCTTTGCCCCAGCCTCGCCCTCTGGCACGGCCTCGGCCTCTGCCCCTCGTAGGAGCTGCTGCTGGGGGCTTGGGCTGCTGCACGGTAGAAGAGGAAACACGTGTTCTCGCCATCTGTGAAAGAACAGATTAGAAAGGCAATCAGTATTTGAGAAACAGAATCACATGATAAGAAAGAACAAAAGTGAAAATTTTCCTAACTCTGTATCTTCTGAGGGATAAATACATACGTCTCCGTACCGATCCCTCAGACTCTACTAAGTTTGTCCGTGAGTAGCGAGACCTATGTAACCTAGAGCTCTGATACCAACATGTCACGACCTGAATTCCCCACATCGGGATTCGTGATGGAGCCTAATGTCGGAGCTAGGCAAGCCAAGAATTAAAACCTTTTCGGATAACAACATAACAATAATGACAATAATAAACCTTTAAATAAAAGCGAAAGTCTTTCATAGCATAAATAACTGGAAACCAAAAATGTAAAAGCTTAACATTTCACTACCCAAGACTGGAGTCGCTATCTCACGGACTACTAATGAATGCTTCAAACAAGTCTGAATAGAAAAATACATCGTGTCTGTCTCGGTACAATGAAAACAAACAGAAAATATGGGAAGAGACTCCGGCCTACAAACGCCAGCTAGGATACCTCGTAGTCCTTGGGCTGAAGTCAAGTCCCACTCAACGTGCTACTGCTGTGGTCCAAAAGTTGTTCGGTACCATGATCTGTGCAAAAAGCACAGAAGTGTAGCATCAGCACAACCGACCCCATGTGCTGGTAAGTGCCTAGCCTAACCCCGGCGAAGTAGTGACGAGGCTAGACAGGATTACCAAATCAACCTGTGCAGCTCAATATATACTTGTGCAATAAGGGAAAGAATACCAAAACTAAACAGTTAAAAAGGGAGGGAAGCATGCTATGGGGGAGTACAATCTGAATATAAAAGTCATCAACTTAAATAAGAAACAGGGCACAACAATATTTAACAAAAATAAGAAAATCCAACAGTTGCACGGCATGAACCTTCGTTCTTTTACTCTCATCCTCACCCAAAGCAACCAATTAAAATGCATGGAATCACCCTTCGTTCTTTCCTCACATAACTCTCATTTCATGGCACGGAATGATTCTTCGTGCAAATATAATCAATCGAAGCACGGAATGTCCCTTCGTGCATAATATAATCAAAATATGGCACGGAATGACCTTCGTGCAAATATAATCAAAACATGGCACGGAATGACCCTTCATGCAAATATAATCAAAACATGGCACGGAATGGCCCTTCGTGCAAATATAATTAAAACATGGCACGGAATGACCCTTCGTGCATTATCACTCATCCTCACCCAAACAACAATTACAACCAAACGGGCGAGGGAATAATCAATAATAAGAAATGTCTCGATGAGGGAAAAACACAATTACACAACCAAATCCCGGCAAGAGAGCAATAACAACAACTTTCACATCCTGACAAGGGAGATAATCAATCTACTCAAACCATCCCGGCAAGGGATTAATCACATCTCTTTCCAATTATTTTATTTCTTACTCGATAGTATTTTTATCGTGTGAGCCAACACTCCAAAGAATTCACGATTTATAATTAATCCTCAAATTTTTCACATTATATAGAAAATCATTAATTAGCTTGGAAGAGTCCCCAAAGTATGCCAAAACAAGTACCAACAAAGACCCACGATCATGCTAGACACCGGTGTATAGATACTCGTCACCATGCCTATACACCGTACTCGATCATTTAGCAATTAACAATTAATAACACTCTAATCCTACTCCTTCAAGCCAAATTTAGATCAAACACTTACCTCTAATGCTCCAAAAATCCTCAAGCCTCTAGTATAGCTTTACCCCTCGAATTCACCATAAAACCGCTCGAATCTAGTCACAAATTACTTGAATGTATCAACAAATGCTAATTGAATCAACTTGAATGCATGAAAATGAATTTTCCAAGTTTTACTCAAAAATTTCCAAAATGCCCCCAGGCCCACGTGGTCAAAACCCAAGGTTCGAACCAAAACCCGGTAACCCATTCCCCAACGAGTTCATATCTATGATTTGTTTTGAAATCGGACCTCAAATTGAGGTCCAAATCCTCAATTTTAAGAAAACCTGGGTTCTACCCAAAATCCCTATTTCACCCATGAAAACCCTTGATTTTAAGATGAAAACATGATAAATGATGTTAAAGATTGAAGAAATTAAGTGAAAATCAACTTACAAATGGATTGGAGGAGGAAGGGTTCTTGAAAAATCGTCAATGGGTGTTTGGGTTTGCGAGATAAGAAAAATGAGGCTTAAAAATCGTCTAAGTAAGAAAATTGCAAGTTGTAGATATGGGAATTGCGAACCTGGGTTCGCAATTGCGAACCTACTAGACTTGGTAAATGCGAGAAAAGAGTTCGTATTTGTGAACCCTGCCCAAGTGCCCAGTCTTCGCATTTGCGGAATTTTGTTCGCATTTGCGACGTTCGCATTTGCGGAAAATACTTTGCTTTTGCGATCCCAGGCGAACCTGGCTAACTTCGCATTTGCGATAACTCGCATTTGCGAACCAGGCTTCACAAATGCGAAGCCTGCAAGTCTGAAGCACTTGTTGCAAAGTCTGCAGCCCAAAGTTTAAGAAAAACAACTCGACACCTATCCAAAACTCACCCGAGCCCTCGGGGCTCCAAACCAAACGTGCAAACAACCTCAAAAACATCCTACGGACTTACTCGCGCAATCAACTCACCAAAATAACATCATATATATAGAATCAAACCTCAAAACACATGATTTTATTCTAAGTTTCATAAACTTTCAAATTTGGAACTTATAGTCCGAAACATGTCATACGACGTCCGTTTTCAACCAAACTTTATAGATAGCGCTTAACACATATTTAAGACTTGTACCGGGCGTTGGAACCAAAATACGAGCCCGATACCATCACTTTTTGATCAAATTTTATTTTCATTTTCCTTAAACATTTTCAGAAAATAATTTTATGGAAAAATTCATTCCTCGGGCCTGGGACCTCGGAATTCGATTCCGGACATATGCCCAAGTCCCATATTTTTCTACGGACCCTCTGGGACCGTCAAATTACGGGTCCGGGTCCTTTTACCAAAAATATTGACCGAAGTCAACTTTAACCATATTAATATCAAAATTCATCATTTTTCACACAGAATTTATATTTAAGCCTCCCGGCTACATGCCCGGACGCGCACACAAATCGAGGCAAATAAAAGTGAGGTTTTCAAGGCCTCGAAAGCGCGGAACGAATGAGGAAACTGGTGATGACCCTTTGGGTCGTCACAATAACCATCTGGATTGGAGCCACAACCTTCACCCACCAAAGCCTCAATTTCCAATCAACACATCCCCTACAAAATCTGGTTTTAATCCTCATCATACCTGTAAGAGCTACAATCCCAAAAAATTTGTTGCTTCTCTATCTCCTTCTGCTATTAAAGATAAGGTCAACTCAGAATGGAATACCTCTAATTTTCGCTTTCTCCAAACCATAGAAGAAATCGTTGAAGGTGATGAAGGGGTAGAAGTGCCAAGTCGGTGTGTTGATGAAGGGAGATTGGATGAAATGTTAGTTCCTAGTATGGTTGAAAGTGTCCGTGCATTTGGTATTTCTGGTACTCCAAGTGTTGCGGGGATTGATCTGGCTATCTCTTCAAAATCAGGTAACATTCCATCCTCTTCTATTAGTATAACATTGTTGGATACTAAGCGTGAAATAGATGGGAGTGATGCATTTAAAATGGGCTCTACCTCTCTTGAAAAAGATCTTGTTATTGTGGAAAGTTTGGTTGGGGATTCTTTGACTGATGTTGTACATGGAGAGACTCAAGGGGAAGAACATGGAAATGGGGACCAGGTTCTTCAAAGGGAACAGTCATCGGTCAGTACTACAAGGGAGCCTACACGGGGACCTGGTCCCTCTTCCCAAGAGAAGTTCTCTACTCCTACTGGTATGAAACACCTAGTACTACAAGACATTCCCTAGATAGTACTGACCCTTTGCCCTTTGATCTCCCTATTACAGTTCTGTTTTAAGTTGTTTATCCTGAAATAAATCAGTATCCAAGGATGATTCTGGTTATAGTGAGGATGAACTTGATAATTTTCCTGTAGTGCATTTCATAGCTGCTAGGAGTAGTGGGAAGTCCACAAAGGATTCTGTTGCAAAACATCCCACAACTAGGAAGTAGAAGAAAGTTGCCCTTGCCCGTACCTTGAAAATGAATAAGGAAAAGAAAAAGAGAAGGAGGCTTGTTAAAAGTCATCTGATTGATGAGGAGGATGTGCCCATGGATGATATCATGAAAGTAGATGATGAAGAGCCTGTTTAGAACCTGCTCCTCTCGTTATGAAGAGTTCAAATAAAGCAAACTCTGTGAAGCATAAGAAGGCCAAAGATGATGATGTTTAGGAGGAAGGAGAAATAAAGAAGAAGCCTCTCAGCAAGAGGCAGAGTATCAGTGAGGAACCTGGTTCCTCAAAAAGGGCAAAGGTAGACTATCTGAGCCAGAGTGGAGAGCTAATATGAAGAAACAAAAGGTCTTGTGGTGAAGAGTGTTTGATTTTGAGATCCTTGATCGATCAGGAATGAGGAAGTTGGTGGAGATTTGTGACTTCCAGAAGTCGACTCATCTTTTTGACATCAAGAGTTTAATGTGTATGATGAAGAGATACAAAGCTTTAATGCTGACATGTTTGTAGTGGATGGGGACACAATCTGTTTGAAAGTGAATGGAATAGACTTTTTGATGGATATGAAGCTTTGCTTGGTGAGATTCATGATGTGCCTACTAATGGGTTGTCAACTATAAAGGAAAGTCATTCCCCTGATTTCAAGAAATTGATCATCAAGCCTCGAGTTGTTCAGACGGGAGAAAGAGTGCAGAAAAAAGCACCTTTTCTAGAATACCAACTACTATTTGATTTGGCGAACAAGGTCCTACTACCTAGGGTTGAGAGGAGGTCTATTGCCTCCATAGCAGACCTGGTTCTTTTACTAGAACTGGACTCTTACTCTTCCATCAATCTGCCTGAAATTATGATTGAGCATATTAAGAAGGTGGAAAATTTCAAAGATAGTAATCATGGCCTCCCCTATGAATTTCTCCTTATTGCGGTCTTTAAACGTTTTGAAGTCCCTTTGGGAAAAGCATCAGTGAGGACTCACAAGTAAATGCTCACTCAAATACCTTGGAAGATTGTAAATGTGTTGATAAGAAAGGAGGAATAGGAAGCAACTCCACAATTTTTCAGCTCATTGATGCTCAAGATTCTACCAATGAAAAGATTAAATGTTTGAAAGCACAGAACGCCATTCTTCAATCTAAGCTTAATCAGGCAAGCGAGGAACCTAATTTCAACAACGCTTAGGATGAAGTGATTGACCGCCTAGAAGCTGAGAATGCAGATTTGAGGAACCACGTGGAGAACCTGAAGGAGCAGCTGATCAACAATCAAAGGGTTGTTAATGCCCGAATGGATAGCTTCATCAAGGCTCTTGCTCCCTAATCCTTCATGTTCCCCATCCAGTGTCCCCTATCTTGCACTCTTGCCAGTCCCTTCCTATTCTTTTTGTTTCCTTTCCTTATTTACTGTGGTACTTTGATTTTTTTTTTGGATTGTAATATTTGTGTTATTATGGTACTACTACTCTACTTTCCTGTTTCCTTAATTAATGAGCATCGTTGTCTATTTAATGCAATGTTATACTCTTGCATTCTATTTTTAGTCATATTGTGTTCACACAAGTGGCATGAATTAATATTGCTGGACTTCTTTTTGTATTTACCTATCTAATTCTTTTAATGAGCAGAAGGGGAAAAATTGAAATGGAGGAAATTCTCACAGGGAAGATATCTGCTTCGTACGAGGAGCAGAGTGTAAATCTAGTTCTTATAAGGGAATATTAATTATATGTTTGCCATCATAAAAAGGAGAGAAACTAATAAGTTTTGCGATTTTTATTTTGATGATTTAACAAATTTCATGAGAGAACAAGATAAGGAACCTGCCACAATTATTTCCTTTGAGTTTAATATAATTAATCAGATGTCTGGTTTAATTCTTAAGTAAATCAGATAAGGGAACAACAGAGGGAATAGATAGAATCAGTTCCTATAGTCGTCGCACAAGTCAATTCTCCAGCTGTTAAAGTTGTTGCATAGTAAAAGAACACTGTAGAAGCATGCTAGAGCCCGGTCACTTCCTTGTATCATCTATCATGATCTCACATATATATTATCAACATGTTGCAAGGTTTTAGTTTAACACTTGCAAACCTAAATATTTTCTCCTCTCAAGAGCATTGAAGAACAAAGCAGCTACAAGACAAAGGATCAGATCCCTGCATTGATTATGTCTTAAGTCCTTTAGTATTGTTGTATCTTTGTCTTATGATATTAACTTGTAATTCCTACATAGCTTTTCAGAAGCATTCAATAGGACATCTTTTAAACCATTATGGTTTTGGTTGCTTTGACTGTAGTTAAGTGTGGAGCTTTGTAATAGAGTCATTACAAAGAGCCTTACAGTAGAATTATTGTAAGAATTGAGAGATTAAAATTTTAATTCTCAGATTGCAACAAGTTTAATCTAAAATTTACTTAGTTAGTGAAATTAAAATCCTATTAAGGTGGATCGTGACTTTTAATTCCGTGAGCCGGAAATTTTCTAGTAAATATTAGTATGTTCTTTATTTACTGTTGTTTATTGTGAGAACTGAATTTTCTATAAAGTTTGGTGGACCCGTACTTTACATCACTTATCTTCTTTAAAGAAATCGCCCCACAAATTTCCGATGCCTTATTGTGAGTTTGTGAGTTGTGACATCATGCTTTGCGTCCAATTGTTGAACTGATTCTCTCTCTCTCCTCTTCTCTTTTTTTTTTTTGTGCGATCAATTTTGCTGAATATACTTGATATAAAAAAATTAATGATAAAATTATTATAATAATTTCTTCATATTTTCTAAAAGTTATTTGTTTTGAACTTGACATGAAATTGTTATGCGTATTTTTGTAAGCATTATTATAATTTTAAAAAGAATTAATTACCGTAATCATATCAAGTTGGCATATTTTATGTACAAATATATTACTTCAATTTAAAATGGTTGAATTAGAATTCATTTAGCTATATTTACTTGAACGTGTTCTATGACATATAATAACAATACTGACAACATAAGAAACAAAAATTGTTCGCGTGAAAAATAGAATTCGAAAGACCTATGCCTTTTTACAATAATTCTATCCCTCATCTTCCTAAAAATAAATTTCCCTCATAATTCAATCATGTTTAATAGTTTAGAATCCTGTCACTTCTATCCCATTAAAAAAGTTTTAATAACAAAGTTTAGGAAGAAAAGATTTATATAAGGTAAACCTTTAAATAATTTTAGAGACTTAAATATTAGGACTTTTTATCTAGTTCAAATAAGGAAAGATTTAATAAGTAAAATTTTCATTAATTTAAAATTAAAATCCTACTATAAGGAAAATGATTAAAATTATAATTTTTTTCGATGTGTAATCTTAACTTTTAGAGAATAAAAAGATAAACAACATTTCGGTAAGATGTTTCGTGCTTTTAATATAATGCAAAGGTAGATATAGATTATCATTGTTGTTGTTCTTTTTAAGTGTAAGCACTATCGAAGCTCTCTGTTGCAGTTTAAAATAAATCTTCCATACTATTTTAAATTTAATGATGACATGTAAATATGATTATCAAACAAATCTAATCACTTAAAAATAAGGGTGCTCATTGGTCGATTCAACTTGGTTGAGATATTTCAGTCGATTTATTTAGATGCGTGACTTTGATTTGATTGACTTGGATAAACAATTAAACTTTCTTTTTTTCTTTTAAGGTTTGGCTGGATGGCAGAACTGAAAGAAATCATAAGAAATCTTCACCAAATTAAGAATACAAAACCAAAAATATAATGGGTAAATGTTTGCAGGTAAAGTAATATATGCGTACTTGAACTATGAATATAAAGAACACAAATCACCGTAATTCTTCGTTTCTCAAATTAGTTGTGGAGTCAATACTTTGATATGACAGTATAAGTTATGTTATTTTTGGATGTACTAAGACGCGAGACGGATGAAATGTGTCACTCCTGATTTTCGCTTGTTAAAAACCTGGTTCTTTAACCTCAAAATTTTAGACACAAATAGAATATAAAATGTAGAATTAAACAACACAATAATTTTTACGTGAAAAATATCTTTGTTCAAGGGAATAAAAATTACGTCATATTCTCGAAGAATTTGCATTAAAACTTCACTAAATTCAAAAAATTGCTTTAGGTTACAACTCAATAACCAAAGGAACAAATTCTAGTACCTTAATACCTACAATCAACTCAATTGTAACTACCTTTTTCCGGACTATAAACTCTAGCCTAGAAAGCGAAATAAACTCTCAGAATTATTCACCTACAATTACACTTCTCAATAAGCAATATAGGTTACAATTTAGAACAATTGACTCAACTCTTAACAACTAAAGAATTTGAGCAGCTTCGTCTTTAGAAACAGGTTCTTCAGTGTAACGACCCAGCCGGTCGGTTTGAGAGTTTTAGCACCGTTCTCCCATTTCGTTCCCTGCTTAATTGTGGTTATGTCACTTACCGGGATAGTTGATTCGAGTCTGGAGAGATTTCGGAATGAGATAAGACACTTAATCTCAAGGTTGGAAGCTTAAGTTGAAATGGCTGACCAGATGTTGACTTGTGTATATATGGCTCCGGAATGGAGTTTTGATGGTTCCGTAAGCCCCGTTGGGTGATTTTAGACGTAGGAGCATGTCCGGATAGTGATTTTGAGGTCCATAGTTGAAATAGGCTGGAACTGGTGAAAGTTGGAAAATTAGAAGCTTTAGAAATTTAGAAGTTTGACCGAGAATTGACTTTCTGGTTACCGAGCTCGGATTGGGGCTTTAAAATTTGGAGTAGGTCCGTTGTGTCATTTGTGACTTGTGTGCAAAATTTGAATTTAATCGGACGTGATTTGATAGGTTTCGACATCGAGTGTAGAAGTTGGAAGTTCAAAAGTTTATTAGCCTTGAATGATGCACGATTCGTGGTTTTAGCGTCATTTGATGGATTTGAAGGCTCAACTAATTTTGCATAGTATTTTAGAACTTGTTGGTGTATTTGGTTGAGGTCCCAGGGGCCTCGGGAGTGATTCGGCTTGAAATCGGATTGGATTTGTGGAATTTTTGAAGGCTAGTGTGATCTGGTCTCGTGCAACCGCACCTGCAAGGGAATGGCCGCATATGCGGAGCCGCAGAAGCGGCCCTGAGGTGCAGATGCGGCTCTCGGCGAAGTGAGGGTTTGTGCAGGTGCAAAGGAAAATTCTGCACCTGCGATCTCGCAGATGCGGAGGCTGGTCGCAGAAGTGGAGAAGGGCTTGGATTCGCTGGTCTGCAGAAGCGGAAGGACTTGTGTAGATGCTCACCCGCAGGAGCGGGATTTAGGACCGCAGAAGAGGTTGATCAGCCCTTAAGTGACCTATGCAGATGCGGATTATTGACTCTAAAAGAAAATTTTTGGAACGCAGAAGCGGGATCTCTAGGCAGTATATTGAAATCGAGGGTTCCGTGATTTTCATCATTTTGGATATTTCAGTCTCAAGTTTAGGCGATTTTTGAGAGGGATTTCGACGGGATTCTTCAGGTAAGTCACTTGTGGTTATTGTTATTCAATAGTTATGTTTCCCCATTGGATTCCCCACCTAGTTTGTGTGTTTTATGGTGGAATTTGGGAGTTTGAAGCTAGGGATTTGGAGAGTATAATTTGGGGATTTGAGTGACGATTTGATGTAAGATTTTAGTAAATTTTGTATGGTTAGACTCTTAGTTGAGTAGGCTTTCGAATTTTGTAGTTTTTATTGGATTTCAAACTATGGACCCGGGTGCCAACTTTTGAGTTGACTTTTTAACTTTTGATTAAGAACTTAGTATTTTCTTATGGAATTGATTCCTTTAGCTCGTGTTCATTGTATCGAATTATTTTTGGCTAGACTCGAGGCATTCAGAGGCTGTTTTGCGAGGCAAGGGCTTGATGGAGTAGAGATTTGCACAGTTTGAGATAAGTAACACTTCTAAACTTGGTACTGAGGGAATGAAACCTTAAATCACGTGTTATGTGATTGTTGTTGAGGTGACGCACATACTAGGTAACGGGCGTGTTGGCATGCACCGTAAGAATTGTTACTTGGTAGATTTCGTAGAACTGTATAGTTGAATATTCTTATTGTTACCCGTATTTTCACCATGTATTAGAGTAATTGAGCTATCACTCATGTAAGAAATCCTTCTTAGGCTACGTTTTGGTATTGCTGGGACCCACAGAGGTCGTGTTACATATTGAACTATTTGCTTAACTTGCCATTTTATACTTAGTCACAACTTTGATTTGCATATATGTCTCAGTCTCTGTTGTCCTTTATTTGATATGTCATATCATCATTATTTGTGCTGATTATCATGATTCTAGTGAGCCTGAGAGGCTGGAAAGATTAATGACTGAGGGACACTGAGGACCTTTTGTAAGTGATATTCATGGGAATGGGTTGCACGTCATAGCAGGTTTTATTGATTCATGCCAGGATTTGGCTTATTATAGCGCTTGGAGTGGATCGGCCCCTCCGGAGTCTACATCTTCATAGTGGGAGCAATGCTAACAGTTATTTACTTTGGGGCTGGATCTACCCTGTTATGTGTTGAATTATTTTGCAAAACCTTAAAGGATGTCTAAATTCTTGTACCTTTATTTGTAGATTTTAAATTTTTGAGATATTACTGTCATATTTGTTGCAAGTTTTCGTACTGTTAATACTGCATGTGGACTGTATTACTCAATCTCGTCACTTCTATCAGTCCAAAAGTTAAACTTGTTACTTACTGTGTTGGTTGTACTCACGCTACACCCTGTACTTCGCGTGCAAATCTAGGTATTTCTGGACATGGTGGGTGCTGATTATCTGAGCAGCTTAGTTATTCGGAGATTTCGAGGTAGCTGCCCGGCGTTCACAGACCTTGATTCTCCTTCCTTATCTTTGAGCTTTATGTATTTAGTTTCACTTTTTCATAGATAATATTTCAGACTTGTGTTATATAGACGCTCATGTACTCAGTTAAACCCTGATTTTGGGAATTTTCGTATTGAGTTTTGATCTTCCATCCAGATGAGAGCTTTAATTATTTAAACTCGTTTAGTTCATATTTTTCTTTTAAAAGTTTTGGAAATGTTTGAGGTATCGGCTTGCCTAGTACCCTGTTAGGCGCTCTCAAGACAAGCTAAATTTTGGGTCGTGACATTCAACTGAGCAGCTTGAATCCTTTAAAGCACCTTTTGCTATGAATTATTATTTGCCTTGAGTAATTTCTTGAAACTGTGTGGATAGCGTAAGTCCTCAATAGCAGCAATATGATGCTTTATATATGAGTGAGGTTGACCAAATTCTTTGTTAACTTTAGCTTCAAGACCTAAAATAAATCTATCACCTCTTGTAGAAGACAAATCCGAAAAAGATTCTATTTTAGTTCTTTAAGAGACTCCTTTATGCATCTTTCGATCCATGCAAGTTTTAAGTTCACGTTGAACACAAATTACTCTATATTTCTTGCACTAGGAAATAAGCTTCATCTTTTAATCAACAGACTTCCGACAACTTGGTTCTTTTGCAAAGGCTAGGGGTGTGCATTCGAATCGGTTTATCGATAAATCGAATCGATTATTTGTTATCAAAATCGAAACTTATTGAAATGATAACGATAAGCATATGTACAAATCGATAATCGATAAGTAATTATCGATAAGGGTCAAAATCGAATCGATAAATCGAATGCACACCCCTAGACTGTAGACACTTGTTAAATGAGTAATTACCTATTTGTGTAGATTAATATAACATATAGAATGTATATATATTCCGCTACTATTTTAAAAACGTCTATACAATATTATTTTACCTAATCTATACCCTTTCCTTTACCCTAAGTCCCTTACCCTATTATTTCCTCTATCACATTTAAGGAATGATCATATTTAAAGATCAAGGGAATGAAGTTCAAATTAATGGAAAGCAGAATTAGCCGTGATGATGTGTTTTGTTTTGTTTTGTTTTTTTATACCGTTGGAGTGTTGGTGACATACATTTGATCCCTTACCTAAGTTTTGTTACATGTTCTTGTTAACACAATTTTTATATTTTAAATGGTGTTCATCTTATTTTAACTTATTTTTGTCCATATTAATTAGGCGCGTTTATAGCGATATACTTTTCGTGGAATCCTGTAAATTTTCTTATTGGTGTAATCGATAACCGAATCGATAAGCCCCCAAAATCGATAAATCGAAAAAATCGAAACCTTATTGAAACGATAACGATAAGCATATGTACAAATCGATAATCGATAAGTAATTATCGATAAGGGACAAAATCGAATCGATAAATCGAATGCACACCCCTAGCAGAGGCGAAGCGAAGGTTTGAAATTTTGTGGATTCTGAATATGACACCGAATCCAAAGTATATTTTAGTTATCGGGTTCGCGATTATATATTAATACAAATTTAATAGATTCTCTAATATAAGTACAGAATCTATGCAAAAGATAATGGGTTTAGTCAAATTCGTAAAAAAATACCCAGTGTTATTAAAAGCGCGTGCTTCTCGCTTTAAGCGCTGAAGCGAGGCGAGGCGCAGGACTATCGCTTTTGTAACAGAAAAGCGACTCATATTTAAAAAGCGCTCGCTTCTCCCACTTAAGCGAGAAGTGCCTCGATAGAAAAGTGATAAAAAAGCGTGCTTAAGCGAGCATAAGGCATCTGCTAGGGTTTTTTTAGAATTGTTTTTGGCAAATAAGCCATCTGTTAACAAATAAACATACGCTCTTCAACGACTTCTTCTCCGGCTAACTCCAGCGACGAAAAAGTCTCCGGTTCTCGGTAAGTTTCTTCAACTTCTTCTTCTTCTTTCAATTTTTTTCACTTTTTAAGCGCTGATTTTGTGCCCTAAATGACTTCTTCTTCTTCTTCTGTTCTACTTTGTGCTCTGTTTTATGCTTTATGCTCTATTTTCTGCTTTATCATCTGCTTTATGCTCTGTTTTCTGGTTTGTGTGAATTAATTGTTATGTTTTTGTTTTTTGGTTGTTGATTGTAGCAAATTTAATTTGCTTAATATGTTACTTTTAATGAGTTCTTAGCCATTTATCTATGCTTATTTTATTTTTTTATTTGTGTTTTAAATTGAGCTTCACATGAAAAAGTGCGCTTCTCGCTTCGCGCTTCTCGCTTCGGTGAAGCGAGGTCTCGTCCCTTTTTTGTGCTTGATGCTTTCCAAAACACTGAAAATTCCCTAGCTCCGCGCCCCTGATCTTTTGTAAACGTTTGTTAATCTTAAAAACAAATTAATCTCATCTCAACAAGTAATGAACGATATGAAATAGGATAGAAATAAAAAAAACCAAATGCCACAACAATGTATTTGTAGCTTATATTATGGCTCAATTGCTATTTTTCTTTCACCAAAAAGGGAACAAATGCACTACTGCATGATGCTGTAAATTTTTTAACTTGAATAATTAGAAACACCAAAAAGAAAATAGGTAGTCAATGTTTGTATAGTTACTTCACATGCACTAACGAGCTTCTCATAATTTCATGCAGAATATTTATGTTATAAGCTAATATTTTTTATTGTGAATATAAATATGTATTCAGTACAATATTTCATATTTAAAAGAATTACAAGAAAATACATATGACTTCACACCAAAACAAAAAAATGGCCCATATTTTTAAGTTTTACCCATCCTAGCCTATATTGTACATATTTTGAAAGCATTAGCAAATTCAAAATCTGTGTTCTTACAACCATTGCTTATAAAAGCTATGGAGTTAAATTTGTGTTCTCACAACCATTGCTTTCACTCTCTCTTCTTCTCGCATCTTCTACATATGCTTCAAGGGGTCGTTCGCCATTGCTGCTTCTTATCTTGTGTCACCTGGTTGCAATATAAGAAAATTGAAGAGTAGAAGTCCACCATTGAAGGTCATTGAAGGTCATTCAATGCTTTGCTTTCGAAAATAGGATTTTTTGAGTTTGTTAGTTGTTTGGATTAGGTGTTGTTCCAATTGATTGAAAATATCAAAAGGAGTTCAAAATTTAAATTTGAAGTGATTTAGAGTATATTTGAGCAAAATTTGAGTTAAATTTTAGAAAAGACACAAGGAAGAAGACGAAGTCAGTTTATTAAAAACTATGCATCCACCAGACTGTATAGAGAACCGGGTTCTCTATCTGTTTCCTCTGAAAATACTGATGAACCAAACTGTATAGCGATCTGGTCCTATATCAGTTTGGTACAATGCTAAGTTTGTGTGAATCCACCAAATAGTAGAGTACCTAGTCCTTTATCGGGTTTTGCTGTGAATGCTAGTAAAGCTAAATATAAATAAGGCAGAGGATTTTTACGTGGAAAAATCCCACACAAGGGGATCAAAAAACCACGACCTACACCTGTAGGCTTTTAACTTCACTAACTTGCAATCTCCCTATTACAAGCCACTTTACAATAATCATATTGCAAGGACTTCAACTAACTTGTGATGCTCTCATCACAAGCCACTCTATAACTATTATAGTTACAAAAAAATTGACTAACCTGTGGTATTTCCACCACAAGCTACTTTGTCACACTACGGTTACAAAGGCTTTGACTAACTTGTGATGTTTACACTACAAGCCACTTTGGCATACTATGGTTACAAAGGATTTTTCTTATGACTCAACTTAATCAACGCTTCTAAGAAAGCCAGATAGGAGTTACAATGAAGAACACATAACAAAGACTCAACAACCCTAAGGACTTAAGATATCATCAATATCAGATCAGGTCTTTGAGGTTGCAGCAACTTTGTTCTTGAGAGAGGTTCATGAGCACTTGAGAGAATTTTGTTTTTTGTATTTGCAAGTGTTGGAACCTGAATCTTGTGCCTTGCATAAGGTTTATACTACGCAAGACATCCTTAGTGATGTCCAATCTCAATGGGAAATGATTGCTACACTGTATGATGCACTGTTTCAGACAGTCACTTTCTGCAATTGCTTTCTAGCTGTAGTTGACCTGTACTTCTATTAGAGAACCCTAAGAGACCAGGTCCCTGTTGTGTTTCTCTTTGTACAGTTGCGGACAGTCACTTTCTGCAGTTGTGCTCCAACTGTATAGTTAACTTGTACTTCTGTCAGGGGAGCACCAACGGATCAGGTTCCCGATCTGGTTCTTGTGCATACTGCCTAGATTGTCTTGAGTTGAGTAACTTGAATGACTTTTTGGATAAACTCATTGTAGGTACACCTTGATCACATCACTTGAAGTGATGTGAGCACTTTAGTTGGTCAAAGAATGAGTGTGCACTGGAAACAGTTCAGTGCGGCAGAATCTTCGTTTCCAGCTGTGTCCAATTGACTTTGTACAGCTGTGAGGAACCCACAAGAGTATCAGGTCCTTGTTTGGGTTCCTACCTTCTGAAGCTTTCCTACCTCCTAAAGCTGTAGCAAGTTCACATTTGGCTGGAATCCATTAGATGCAGTGTAATCCAAGTGAGTCAGGTTCCTTATCTGGTTCTTGAAATTAAGTTTGTTAGATCATAAAAATACAAGATAAAGATATTGAAAACCTATCAATTTCCCCCTTTTTGATAATGACAAACTTAGCATTGAATACGAAAAGTTAGAGTTCAGAGAACCAGATTGAATAACAAGATACCACAGGTTCCCCCTGACTTTATGCCCTTACTTACACATATTTTCTCATATGTTCCCCATGACTTTTTACTATCATTCTTGGTCTTTTATCTGGTTCCATACAAAAAGTTTGATAGATCTTCAAAACATAGATTAAAAGACCTTAAGCCCATCAATTTCCCCCTTTTTGATGATGAAAAACTTTTAACATTGATAATTATTTAACTGAACCAGATAAGGTACCAGCAACTTTATATGCTCCCCCTGACTCGATTCACTCGATTATTCCCCCTTTTGGCATCAACAAAAAGACACTGTCAGACAAAAGGCATAAAGATGTCCAACAAACCTAACTCATGCCACATATATACACACAATCATAATAGAAAAGAGAAACAAAAGGGAAAACAAGCATTGTACAAGTAAAAGAAGAACTGTTTTATTGAGAAGAAATTTGAATGTTTCAATAGGAGCAGCAACGGTGAAATCCAACATGCCATCAGAAAGACAAACAAAAAAACAACAGCCACAAACTCATCAGAGCAAAAGATAACTGGAAACTGAGAGGATCCTAGGGGGCACTAGAAGAGGGAGGCTTGGAATAGGAGGCAATAATGGTTTTGAGAGCTAGGTCCATGCGGGCAATTGCAGACAACTGTTAGTCAAGCAGTTTCTCCCGAAGGTTCTCCACTAGTTTCCTAAGTCCAGAACTTGTCTCATACCTGCCATCTCATAGATTGTCGGGCAAGCGTGCAACCCCACAAGACCTTTTTGGGTGCTCAGACTCTCCTGCCTAAGGCCACTGTCGCTTGGAATGGTCTTTATTGAACCAGGTCCTCCCATAGTTTCCCACTTTTATTTTCTAGACATTTCAACAAACTTCCCATTCTTGCTTGCAACAGCCACAATGGCACTATTCAACAGCCACAATGGCACTATTCAAAATAAATCTTTCTCAACCACAAACTTTTGTAGATCTTTTTACTAAGGAACTAGGTTCCTCCACAACATCTTTATCAACCCCAATGACTGGAAATGTGTTTATCAACCACAACTTCCCCTATTTCATCAACCTCTTCTTCTTTTTCTTAATACTCTATTTACTCTTCTGCAAGGGAGACTCAAAAGCCTCTTTCTTCTACAACAACCTAGTTTTGTTTTAGCTAAAAGAGAATCAAGTTCTTCAATAGGTTTTTCTGTGACGGTGTCATGAACCGGAGACTCAAAAAGCACAATTCCTTTCATCCCCTAAGAATGGAGTTTCTCCCCCTCCCCCAAGATTCAGGAACAAAGGAGAAGTAGGGTTTGCAACACATGGAAGTGAGACAGGGTTTGATGGATGAGTATAGGTGACTGGAGATGAGGAGGAAATAGGTATGGGTACTGTAGTATCAGGGATAGCGAAGAAGTGAGTTTCTGGTGATGGTGTTAAGGTAGGAGGAGAGTGGGAGTCATGTTGATGGCAAGAGAAAACGATGATTATTCGATGGCCGTGGTGAGAGAAGTGGTAGAGAATTTTGAACGAAAAATTAAAGTGAAGCAGAGGGAGACAATGGTTTAGAACTGCTGGTCTAAAAAGTCGGATGATGTGGCAGTTGAATTAATTTTGCTATCCATTTTCTTTGAACAAGCATGCAAAAAACACATTACTAATAGCCTATGGTGCAGGAACCTGGTTCCTAGCCTGTTTTTGTAAAAGGGTTTTTGCAGCTCTACTCCGAAGTTCAACACTGTACCTTTAGCTTCTATGATCATTATGCTTGTTTACCTGCAACGGTATAGATGTGAGTTAGGCCTAGTCGAAATACTTTAGCCAATTTTACCTTAGTGTGACTATCATAGTCATGTCAGCAGAACCTTGTTCTTAATTAGGTTTAAGTAAGACATCTTGTTTCTTAAAGTGGTCCCAGCTCAGAGCTTTGGTGAAGATATCTGCAATTTGATACTCTTATGCAACAAAAGCTTATACAAATAAGACTTTTTTCCACATTGTCGCTTGATCCACAGTGAATGAGCACATCACGTGGCAGCTGCAACATATTCTCATTCAGCTGTTGAGAGAGCTACTGAGTTTTGTTTCCTTGTACCCCATGAGATAAAACATGATCCAAGAAAATGAGCCATTCCAGATGTGCTTTTCCTATCCACATAATAGCTTGCATAATCAGCATCAGGATAACCAATAAGGTTGAAATTGTCTCCTGAAGGATAGTACAGAACCAGGTTCTATATGCCCTTAAAATATCTCAGAATTATCTTAGCAACCTTCAGATGAGATTCCTTAGAATTTGATTGGAACCTTGCACATAATCTTACTCCAAATACAACGTCTGGCCTGCTTGTGATAACTCGGCCGGTTGTCATAAGAATTATCATCCCGATCCCCAATTAATTATTTTCCTTTAAGTTCAATTCTGCTATTTTGGTTTGTCGGGACGTTCAGTGTTGGGTTTCGGAGAGTTTTGGGACACTTAGTCCCTAAATAAGAGCTTAAGTGTTGAAAAATGGTCCGTAGTAGGAACAGTGTGAAGACGACCTCAGAATAGAAATATGATGGTTCCTTTAGCTCCGTTAGGTGATTTCGGGGTTGGGAGCGTGTTCGGAATGTATTTTGGAAGTCCGTAGCTTATTTAGGCTTGAAATGCCGAAGTTTGAATTTTTAAAGTTTCCGGTCCGATAGTGAGTTTTTGATTCGAGGGTCGGATTGGAATTCCAAAAGTTGCAGTAGCTCGTCAGGTCATTTGGGACGTGTGTGAAAAATTTTAGGTCATTCAGACGTGTTTTTGTTAGGTTTTTGACCGAAAGTGTATTTTGATAAAATTTGAAGTTCTTAGGCTTAAAACATTGATTAATTCGAGTTTTCGACGTTATGTTAGGTGGTTTAAGGATTGGTACACATTTGAATGATGTTATGGGATATGTCCGCAGGTTTGGTCGAGGTCCCGAGGTGGGGGGGAGGGGGGGAGGGTGTGTTTCGGATGCTCAACGAAGCATTTTGGAGTTCTGGAAAATTGCAGAAAATCCTTCAGCAGTTGCAGACCAATTTTCTTCTTCGTGTCCGCGTCTCACCTATCGCGTTTGCAAAGCTTTGTCATTTTCCTTATTCGTGCTCGCATCATAGCCCTCGCGTTCGCATAGTGTAATTTGTAGCTAAAGACTGTGCCTAGTTTTTCCTCTTCGCTTTCGCGTTCGCGTACCTTTGCAAAGCCACCCTTCGCGTTCGCGTACAGTGCCACGCATTCGCGAAGGGCAATTCTGGGCCATTGTATTTTCTCTTTCGCGTTCACGAGCCTGCTTTCGCGCTCGCGAAGCATAAATTGAGTAGCCTTCATTTTTCTTCTTCACGAACGCGAGACATCCTACGCGTTCGCGATTCATTAAAAGTTTGGACAGATATAAACATTTCAAAATCGAGGGTTTGCCATTTTTATCAAAACACAAGCTTGCTAGCTCGGATTTGGGAGAAATTTCGAAGGTTTTTCGAGGGAAACTACTGGGTAAAGATTCTCTACTCCCTTATGTTTAAAACCCACTAATCTAATCATGAATTCATCCTTAATTTCGGATTTTTGAATGAAAAATGGGGAAAACTTCTTAGACCAAACTATTAAGTTTTGAGTGGGTGTTTGACCTCCATTTTGGGAGATTTTTATATGGTTAGACTCGTGAGAGTGCGAGGGTTCTGAAAATTTGAAAAGTATCTGGTTCCGAGACATTGGCCTGAATGGAATTTTGGTCATTTTACCAATTTCATGCCTTAGCTTTGAATTGAATAGTAGAATCAGTTGTTTGCGATGTTATTTATGATATGTAATTGAATTGAATAGATTTGGGCCATTTGGGTTCGGATACACGTGGCAAAGGCGTGGTTTCTGGTTGATTTTTGTACTGGTTCGAGGTAAGTGGCTTGTCTAACCTTGTGTGGGGGACTTTTCCCCTTAGGATTTGTTATTTGGTATTTTGAGTGCTTTGTACGCGATGTGACGAACGCGTACTTGAGACAACTGTTGAAATTCCAGTTTTTACTTAAGATATTGAGATTGAGTTTCTTTTATATTTGCTTTATTCTACTTGTAATTATAACCTGTGCTAGATTAGGAAAGCATGTTTAGTTGATTTAACTTGCCTATTTGCTTAAGTTGCCTTGACTATACTACGTGAAGCATGCTAGGCCAGTACTACCTGTTGTTTGTCTTTTGTACTTCATTTCTGTGTATCTTCTGGTTGTGATTGCGCATTTACTTTGGGACTACGGGTTCGATTCCTGGTAGATCCCCCTTCACTTTTACTTTTGGACTGCAGGTTAGATTCCCGATAGATCCCCCTGCACTTTTACTTTAGGACTGCAGGTTAGATTCCCGATAGATCCCCCTACACTTTTACTTTGGAACTGCGGGTTAGATTCCCGATAGATCCCCCTGCATATTGATGGTTGGACTACGGGACGGTATCCCGGGAGATCCACTGGACAGTTGAGAAAAAGGACTACAGGACGGTACCCTGGGAGATCCTCATTGTTATCCATGGTATTGAGCTGTACATATTCCGTATTTACTTTGTTCTTTGTGTAGTTGTTATTGCCTTGTTGGCCTGTCTTATCTCACTGCTGTGCTCATTATTACTGCCAGTTTTATCATACTATTAATTTATTATTGTATTTTACCTCAGTAGGGCCCTGACCTTCCTCGTCACTATCCAACTGAGGTTAGGCTTGGCACCTATGTAAGGCCCCGTAAAATTTTGTGCTTAAAACCTAGTAGCTCATAGTGTCAAGGTCCGAATATTGTGTTAGGAATGTGTAGAATTCTTCGCGGCCTCGGTAGTGATCTAAGCTTTAAAAATCAAAAGAATAAATTTTTCTAGAAAATTGTCGTTTCTGCGGTCAAGAATGCTGTCGCAGATCAGCTATGCGGACCGCATTCCTACCGCAGAGTGTAACAGAAGATTTGTCAAAAATTGAAGTCAAAATGCGGTCAATTCTGCGGCGCATTATGCGACCGCAGAACA
>MU674463.1:109398-134381 GCA_026770625.1 Nicotiana glauca
TAGATATATGTCGGGCCTTGTAAGTTGTAAATTTGTTAAGTAATTAAGCATGTTGGGAAAGTTTGAAAAAGTGTGATTTCAATTATAAACTGCTTAATCCTTTGGTTAATAAGTGATGAAAAATACAGGGGTAACACGTGGGTTAGGAAAGGCACCACGGTCCGCTTGACTGGGGCTACCCGGTCGGGCGCCGGTCATGTCCCTCGATTTGGGGCGTGACAACTTACTGAGTACCGTTGTGGTGTACTCATGCCCCTTCTGTGCATGTTTTTCATGTGTAGATCCAGGTTCCTCCACCCAGGTGTACTATCATCGAGGCGGAGAGATCTAGCGGAGAATTCGAGGTATATCTGTCGCGTCCGCAGAACAAGAGTCTCTACTCTATTCCAACTTTAGTAGTTAATTTACCTTTTCTTTCAGTTGTTTAGACATTCTGGAGTTAGAGCATTGTTTTACGTTTCTATTAGCCTGTGGTTCCCGTAAGTTCCCAGGTTTTGGGATGAGATTGTAGACTTCCGCATTCTGTTTTGAGTTGTATATGCCAAGTGTCACTTATATATATCATTTCCTTCTAGATTTTCTTAGTTTAATTAAATGTTTCCGCAAGTTATATTAATTTCCGCATCGTTAGGCTTACCTAGTTGTAGGAACTAGATGCCATCACGACATGTTCATCGATGGTGAACTGGGCTCAAGACAAGTTGGTATCAGAGCTCTAGGTTCATAGGAGTCACAGAACATAGGCCGGTTTATTAGAGTCTCGTTGATCGGTACGGAGACGTCTGTACTTATCTACGAGAGGCTATGTAACTGTTTAGGAAAAATCTTCATTTCATTTGAATTCCTTGTCGTGCGATATTTTTTATATCAATTCTAAACTTCTCTCTTCTATTCTCTCATAGATGGTGAGGACACGTGCTACTCGAGATGATCAGGCACCCGCGCCCCCTACTGCAGCCGTCAGAGGCGGGGTCCAGGGAAGAGGTCAAGGACGGGCACGTGGTGCAGCGAGAGATCCTGCGCGAGCTGCCGCTGAGGCACCACTAGCAGATCCAGCCGGAGCCCAGGCACCTGGCATGCCTATTACTGCCACTACTACTCCAGCTCTCCAGGAGACTTTGGCTCAGTTCATGAATATGTACACCACCTTGGCTCAGGCAGGGTTGCTTCCCCTTGCTGCAGCCACATCCCAGGCCGGGGGATGAGCACAGACTCCCGCCGTCCGCACTCCTGAGTAGCGAGTGCGGGTTGAGCAGGCCCCCAAGATTATTCCCGCACCGCCTGCAGCACCAATTCAGCCGAGGATGGGTCAACTGCTTTAGAGAACGAGCAGCGTAGACTTGAGAGGTTCAAGAAGTATGATCCCCCAGTGTTCAGTGGATTAGCATCAGACAATGCCTTGGGATTTCTAGAGGAGTGTCATCGTATTCTTCTCACTATGGGCATAGTGGAGTCCAACGGGGTTTCTTTCACTGCTTTTCAGCTTCGGGAAGCCACCTATGATTGGTGGCGCACTTATGAGATAGACAGTCTAGTCGAGGCTGTTTCGCTGACTTGGACCCAGTTCTCAGATATGTTTATGAGAGAGTTTGTCCCCCAAAGTCTCAAGGACGCATGGCGCGTAGAGTTTGAGTATTTGCGCCAGGGTGCTATGACCATTTGGGAGTATGCTATTCATTATACCAGGTTGGCTAGGCATGCACCAGACTTGGTTGCTACAGTTCAGGAGAGACTTCGCAGGTTCATTGAGGGTCTTATCCCACCCATCAGATCTAGCATGGCTCGAGAGTTGGAGATGGACATTTCTTATTAGCATATAGTGAGCATTGCTAGGAGGATTGAGGGTATGCTCGCCAGGGAGCAAGGGGATAGGGAGGCCAAAAGGTCTCGAGAGTCGGGTCACTACTATGGTGCCTGTACCCCATCAACAGGTCATTATAGTAGAGGTTATACGGGTCGCCCTGTTCATTCAGATCTTCCAGCAGCCGACAGTACTCCAGCTCCGCCTACACCTCAGGAGCCTTACTATGCACCTCTAGTTTCCTGCGCGCCTCCTGTGCGGGGTAGTTCCAGGGGTCAGTCCAGCAAACCCGGCCCTAGTCAGTCACAACCAACGCATCCTCCCAGAGCTTGTTTCGAGTGTGGTGATACTCGCCATATGGTTAGGGACTGCCCCATACTTGGTAGGGGTGCATCTTCACAGACTGCTCAGCCACAACGTGCTCTTCAAAGTTCTCAGGCCATGATCAAAGCTCCAGTTGCTACCCCACCTGCCCAACCGGCTAGGGGTGGGGGTCGGGGAGATAGATGTTGCCCTTGAGAGAGGGGCCGGGCCAGATATTATGCTATTCCTGCTCGTACTAAGGTTGTTGCCTCTGACTCTATCATTACAGGTATTATACTGGTTTTTCACAGAGAGGCATCAGTTCTATTCAATCCGGGCTCTACTTATTCTTATTTGTCTTCTTACTTTTCTCCCCATTTGGGTGTGCCTCGAGATTCTTTGAGTGCCCCCGTTTATGTTTCTACTCTTGTGGGGGATTCTCTTGTTGTGGACTGCGTTTATCGGTCATGTTTGGTTACTATTCGTGGTTTTGAGACCAGAGCGGATTTATTGTTACTCAGCATGGTCGATTTTGTTTTTGAGCATGGACTGGTTATCGCCCCATTTTGCTATTCTTGATTGTCACGCCAAGACCGTGACGCTGGCTATGCCAGGTATTCTGCATATTGAGTGGAGTGGTATTTTAGATCACACTCCCAGTAGGGTTATCTTTTGTTTTAAAGCTCAGCGTATGGTTGAGAATGGGTGTGCCACATATTTAGCTTATGTGAGAGATGTCAGTGCTGATACCCCTTTTGTTGAGTCAGTTCCAGTGGTACAGGATTATCCCGATGTATTTCCAGCTGATCTTCCGGGCATGACGCCCGATAGAGACATTAATTTTGGCATTGATTTGTTGCCGAGCACTCAGCCCATTTCCATTCCTCCGTATTGTATGGTTCCTCCCGAGTTTAAGGATCAATTGTAGGAATTTCTTAGTAAGGGTTTTATTCGACCTAGTGTTTCACCGTTGGGTGCTCCTATTTTGATTGTGAAGAAGAATGATGGTTCTATGCGTATGTGTATTGATTATTGCCAGCTGAACAAGGTTACAGTGAAGAACCGTTATCCTTTGCCTCGTATTGATGACCTGTTTGACCAGCTTCAGGGCGCACAGGTGTTTTCTAAGATTGACTTGCGCTCAAGTTACCATCAGTTGAAGATTCGGGAGCCAGATATCCCGAAGACTGCCTTCAGGACTCGGTATAGTCATTGCGAGTTCCTTGTTATGTCATTTGGGCTAACCAATTCCCCAGCAAATTTCATACATTTGATGCACAGTGTGTTCAGACCATATCTTGACTCGTTCGTTATTGTTTTTATTGATGATATTCTGGTGTATTCCCGGAGTCGGGAAGATCATGAGCAACACCTGAGGACTGTGCTTCAGACCTTGAGGAAGAAGAAGTTATATGCAAAGTTCTCAAAATGTGAGTTTTGGATGAGTTCTGTGGCATTCTTAGGCCAGGTGATTTCGAGTGAGGGTATTCGGGTGGATCCGAAGAAGATAGAGGTCGTACCGAGTTGGCCCAGGCCGTCCTCAGCTATAGAGATTCGTAGTTTACTTGGTTTTGCGGGCTACTACCGTCACTTCTTGGAGGGATTTTCATCGATTACGGCCCCTATGACTAGATTGACCCAGATGGGTGCCCCATTTCAGTGGAAAGAGGAGCGGAAGGCGAGCTTTCAGAAGCTCAAGACAGCTTTGACTACAACCCCAATTTTGATGTTGCCTACCGGTTCGGGGTCTTATACTGTCTATTGTGACGCCTCGAGATTTGACCTTGGAGTGATGTTGATGCAAGATGGTAGGGTAATTGCCTACGCATCCAGACAGTTGAAGATACATGAAAAGAATTACCCTGTCCACGATCTTGAGCTAGCTGCTATTGTTCATGCCTTGAAGATCTGGCGTCATTATTTGTACAGTGTGCCTTGTGAGATCTATATTGACCATCGGAGTTTGCAGCACTTACTCAAGAAAAAGGATCTAAATATGCGTTAGAGGAGGTGGTTAGAGTTGCTGAAGGATTATGATAATCACTATCCTGTATCACCCGGGCAAGGCCAATGTGGTGGCGGATGCCTTGAGTCGCCGGGCGGAGAGTTTGGCATATCTACCAGCTTCAGAGAGGCCTATGGCGATTGATGTTCAGGCCTTAGCTAGCCAGTTTGTGAGATTGGATCTTTCATAGCCCGGTCGGGTTCTAGCTTGTGTGGTTTTCCGGTCTTCCTTATTTGATCGTATCAGGGAGCAGCAGTATGAAGATCCTCATTTGCTTGTCCTTAAGGACAAGGTTCAGCGTGGAGATGCCATGGATGTGACCATTGGAGATGACGGGGTATTGAGGATGTAGGGCAGAATTTGTATGCCCAATGTTGATGGTCTTCGAGAGTTGATTCTAGTAGAGGCCCATATTTCGCGGTATTCCATCCATCCGGGTGCCGCGAAGATGTATCAGGACTTGAGGCAGCACTATTGGTGGAGGCGGATGAAGAAAGATATAGTTATTTATGTGTCTAGATGCCTCAATTGCCAGCAGGTGAAGTATGAGCACCAGCGCCCTGGTGGGTTGCTTCAGCAGATAGAGATTCTGGAGTGGAAATGGGAGCGCATCACCATGGATTTTGTATCAGGACTCCCACGGACCTTGAAGAAATTTGATGCCATTTTGGTCATTGTGGATCGGCTGACCAAGTCTGCTCATTTCATTCCTGTGTGTACCACATATTCATTGGAGCGGTTGGCGGAGATTTATATCCGAGAGATCATCCGTCTGCATGGTATTCCAGTTTCTATTATTTCGGACAGAGGTACTCAGTTTACATCGCGGTTCTGGAGAGCCGTGTAGTAGGAGTTAGGCATTCGGTGGAGTTGAGCACAACATTTCACCCCCAGACGGACGGACAGTCCGAGCGCACTATTCAGATTCTTGAGGATATGCTTCGTGCGTGTGTGATTGAGTTTGGAGGGTCTTGGGATCATTTCTTGCCATTGGCGGAGTTTGCTTACAACAATAGTTATTAGTCCAGAATTTAGATGGCGCCGTATGAGGCTTTATAAGGTAGGAGGTGTAGATTTCCGGTAGGTTGGTTCGAGCCGGGTGAGGCCAGGCTATTGGGCAGAGAGTTGGTTCAGGATGCGTTGGAGAAGGTTAAGATGATTCAGGATAGACTCCGTACATCCCAGTCCAGACAGAAGAGTTATGCAGATAGGAAGGTTCGTGATGTTTCATATATGGTTGGTGAGCGGGTTCTGCTTCAAGTTTTGCCTATGAAAGGTGTCATGAAATTTGAGAAGAAAGAAAAGTTGAGTCTGAGGTTTATTAGACATTTTGAGATCTTGAGGCGAGTTGGGGAGGTTGCCTATGAGCTTGCCTTACCTCTCAGTTTGGCCGGAGTTCATCCGGTATTTCATGTTTCAATGCTCCGGAGGTATCGCGGTGATCCGTCGCACGTGTTGGATTTCAGTTCAGTCCAGTTGGAAAAGGATCTATCCTATGTTGAGGAGCCAGTGGCTATATTGAACAGGCAGATCAGAAAGTTGAGGTCAAAGAACATAGCTTCAGTAAAGGTTCAGTGGCAGGGTCAGCTAGCCGAGGAGGCGACTTAGGAGACCGAGCAGGATATGCGCAATAGTTACCCTCATCTTTTCACTACTTCAGGTATGTTCTCTATGCTTGTTCGAGGATGAACGAATATTTAGGTGTAGGAAGATGTGACGACCTGGCCGATCGTCTTAAGAATTAACGCCCCGATCCCCTTTTATCTATTTCCCCTAAGTTCAATTCTGCTATTTTGGTTTGACGAGACATTTGGTGTTGGGTTTTGGAGAGTTTTGGGACACTTACTCCCTAAATGAGAGCTTAAGTGTTGAAAAATGGTCCATAGTAGGAACAGTGTGAATACAACATCGGAATGGAAATCTGATGGTTCTGTTAGCTCCGTTAGGTGATTTTGGGGTTGGGAGCGTGTTCGGAATGTATTTTGGAAGTCCATAGCTCACTTAGGCTTGAAATGCCGAAGTTTGAATTTTTGAAGTTTCCGGTCCGATAGTGAGTTTTTGATCCGAGGGTCAGATTGGAATTCCAGAAGTTGTAGTAGCTCCGTCATGTCATTTGGGACATGTGTGTAAAATTTTAGGTCATTCGGACCTGTTTTGGTTAGGTTTTTGATCAAAAGTGTATTTTGATGAAATTTGAAGTTCTTAGGCTTAAAACATTGATTAATTCGAGTTTTCGACGTTATTTTAGGTGGTTTAAGGATTGGTACAAGTTTGAATAATGTTATGGGATATGTCTGTAGGTTTGTTTGAGGTCCCGGGGGGCTCGAGTGTGTTTCAGATGCTCAACGGAGCATTTTGGAGTTTTGAGAAATTGCAGAAAATCCTTCAGCAGTTGCAGACCAATTTTCTTCTTCGCGTTCGCGTCTCAACTATCGCATTCGCGAAGCTTTGTCGTTTTCCTTCTTCGCGTTCGCATCATAGCCCTCACGTTATCATAGTGTAATTTGGAGCTAAAGACTGTGCCTAATTTTTCCTCTTCGCGTTCGTGTACGCCTCTTCGCGTTCGCGTACCTTTGCGAAGCCAACCTTCACGTTCGCATACAGTGCCACGCGTTCGCGAAGGGCAATTCTGAGCCATTGTATTTTCTCTTCCACGTTTGCGAGCCTGCTTCTGCGTTCGCGAAGCATAAATTGAGTAGCCTTCATTTTTCTTCTTTGCGAACGTGAGACATCCTATGCGTTCGCGATTCATTAAAAGTCTGGACAGATATAAACATTTCAAAACCGAGGGTTTGCCATTTTAATCAAAACACAAGCTTGGGAGCTCGGATTTGGGAGAAATTTCAAAGGTTTTTCTAGGGCAACTACTGGGTAATGATTCTCTACTCCCTTATATTTAAAACCCAATAATCTAATCACGAATTCATCCTTAATTTCGGATTTTTGAATGAAAAATTGGGAAAACTTCTTAGACCAAACTATTGAGTTTTGAGTGAGTGTTTGACCTCCGATTTGGGAGATTTTTATATGGTTAGACTCATGAGAGTGCAAAGTTTCTGAAAATGTGAAAATTATCCGGTTCCGAGATGTTGGCATGAAGGGCATTTTGGTCATTTTACCTAATTTCATGCCTTAGCTTTGAATTGAATAGTAGAATCAGTTGTTTGCGATGTTATTTATGATATGTAATTGAATTGAATAGATTTGGGCCATTTGGAGTCGGATACTTGTGGCAAATGCGTGGTTTCTGATTGATTTTTGTACCGGTTCGAGGTAAGTACCTTGTCTAACCTTATGTGGGGGACTTTTCCCCTTAGGATTTGTTATTTGGTATTTTGATCGCCTTGTACGCGAGGTGACGAGTGCGTACTTGAGCCTATTGTTGAAATTCTGGTTTTTACTTAAGATATTGAGATTGAGTTTCTTTCATATTTGCTTTATTCTACTTGTAATTATGACCTGTGCTAGATTAGGAAAGCATGTTTAGTTGATTTGACTTGCCTAATTTCTTAAGTTGTCTTGACTGTACTACGTGAAGCATGCTAGGCCAGTACTACCTGTTCCTTGTCTTTTGTACTTCATTTCTGTGTATCTTTTGGTTGTGATTGTGCATTTACTTTGGGACTACGGGTTCGATTCCCGATAGATCCCCCTGCACTTTTACTTTGGGACTGCGGGTTAGATTCTCGATAGATCCCCCTGCACTTTTACTTTTGGACTGCGGGTTAGATTCCCGATAGATCCCCCTGTATATTGATGGTTGGACTACAGGACGGTATCCCGGGAGATCCACTAGACAGTTGAGAAAAAGGACTACAGGACGGTATCCTAGGAGATCCTCATTGTTATCCCTGATATTGAGCAGTACACATTCCGTATTTACTTTGTTCTTTGTGTAGTTGTTATTGCCTTGTTGACCTATCTTATCTCACTGATGTGCTCATTATTAATGCCAGTTTTATCATACTGTTAATTTATTATTGTCTTTTATCTCAATAGGGCCCTGACCTTCCTTGTCACTACCCAACCGAGGTTAGGCTTGGCACTTACTGAGTACCGCTGTGGTGTACTCATGCCCCTTCTGCGCATGTTTTTCATGTGCAGATCCAGGTTCCTCCACCCAGGCGTACTATTATTGAGGCAGAGAGATCTAGCGGAGACTTCGATGTATATCTTCCGCATCCGCAGACCAGGAGTCTCTACTCTATTCTAGCTTTAGTAGTTAGTTTACCTTTTCTTTCAGTTGTTTAGACATTCTGGAGTTAGAGTAGTGTTTTACGTTTCTATTATCCTGTGGTTCCCGTGAGTTCTCGGGTTTTGAGATGAGATTGTAGACTTCCGCATTCTGTTTTGAGTTGTATATGCCAAGTGACACTTATATATATCGTTTCCTTCTGGATTTGCTTAGCTTAATTAAATGTTTTCGCAAGTTATATTAATTTCCACATCGTTAAGCTTATCTAGTTGTAGGAACTAGGTGCCATCACGACATGTTCATGGAGGCTTAACTAGGGTCGTGACACTGCTGGTAGTAAGGTAGAGTAGAGATCCAATGATTCCCATGCTTCTATGTCAAACCTTTTCAAGAGTTCTTTGATGTTTTTTTGACTGATACACGTTCCCTTTATGGACTGCTTCACTTAAAGACCCAGGAAGACATTCAGTTCCCCCATCATACTCATTTCAAACTCACTTCCCATGAGTTTAGCAAATTCTTCACATAATGGGTTAGTTGTAGCTCCAAATATGATATCATTCACAAAAACCTAATCAATGAGCAGGTTCCTTCCCTGTTTCTTAAAAGACAATGTATTGTCAATCTTTCCTCTTTTGAAGCCATTTTTCCAAGAGAAACTAGGACAATCTCTCATACCAGACTCTAGGGGCCTGCTTCATTCCGTACCGTGCCTTATCCAATTTTGAATCCTTGGACAGCAAGCCTTGCTTTGTTCCTTGTAAAATTTCCATGTTCGTCCAGCTCATTCCTGAATACCCACCTGGTCCTATGATGGTTCTGTCTGAGGATCTAGGTTCCAGGTGTCATACCTTGTTTCTTTCAAGTTGATGCAGTTCCTCTTGCATTTCAGTAATCCAGTCTGCATCCTACAAGGCTTCCTTGATATTTTTGGGTTCTTTTTGGGATAGAAATACTGAGAAGGCTATGGAATTTCTGATTTTTGATCTTGTCTGAACTCCAAAATCAAGGGGTGATTATATTATCAAGTGAATGGAAGCTTTTGTGTTTCTAATTTGGGACTAAAGATTGATTGGTAGAGAAACTGGGTAAGTTAAATAGATTTCCCTGCACTCCTTGTTCAGTTACTTGGGGGGTGCCTTGCACAACATCTCCAACTCTTTCTTCTGCTTCAGGAGTAGTAATGGAAGTACCGGGTTCCTCTTGAGAAATAGAAGAGGATGTTGCCTTGTCTCTCACCTGTATCCTTTATCTTATTCATCAAATCAGCCTTTCCATTTGAAGCTCCAGATATTTCCCAGGGACAAAAAGTTCATTATCTTAATCATCACTTTTTCCTCCTTTTTAGAGGAGGATGTCTCATTGAATAGCATATGAACACTTCCTTCCACACAGTGTGTCATTTTGTTGTAGACTTTGTGGGCTTTGCTTTGAGGGGATTATCCCAGAAGGATTCCTTCATCGCTTTTCGTATCAAATTTCCCTAGCTGGTCCTTCCCATTATTGAGAATACAAAAGCTCAGCATTTTCATCCAAAGGTTCTCAAATGAGTCAGCTTAGGTTTCCTTCCAATCTGCAACTCATAGGGGGTTTTGTTCAAGAGAAGTCTGATTATACGCCTCTTTTCACTCCTGCTCAGTATTACCATAAGAATTTCATGCTCTGTGTTCTTCGAGATTTGAATTTTGACAGACCATGGACCAGGTCCTTCTTCATCAATATGTCCAGAATTGAGAAGCGTGTATCCCTTTAATCCTTTGTGCCATGTCTTCGAATCATTATCAACTGCATTCAAGCAGCTCATATCACTAGCTTAGACACGAACTTCTACCTTGTTTTCTTCCCCATACCTAGAATGTACCCCTTCTTTCCATTTTCCAAAGGGTACATCCCTTCCTTGTAGGACTTTCAGTGAGAGAAAATCCATAGTATTTCCAGTCATGTGCTTTGAGCATCTACTGTCCATGATCCATTGCAATTCACTTCCTTACACTGTTCCCTGCACATCTAAATTATAGGTTAGATTTAAGAACCCAAACTAGTTTGTGTCCCTTATTATGATAAAAGGGATGGATACAGGCTTTTCTAGTCCATGCAGGCAATATTGATTTCTTGCGAGCGGTACCTGGTCCCCTGTTAGTAGTCACTTTGTTAGCAAATACTTTATTTTTATGAACAGATTGAGCCCTGGCCTGACAATTTTCTTTGAAGTGCCCATTGTTCCCACAGTGGATACACAGCAGTTATCAGGAACTGTGACGTACTTGTTGTGAGGGTTGTAAGGAGTTTTCTCCTTTTGGAACCCAATTCCCTGCCTGTTTCCACTATTATTGAAGTACATGGCAGTGACAGCATCTGAGGACCAGGTCCACTGGAGAGATTTCTCAAGATCCCTTTTTACTCTCTTCAATTCAGCTTGAAGCTGCCTATTTTTCTCGAGTTCACCACATATCCTAGTTCTAGTAGCTTTCAACTCCTTTTCAAGTCTAATGTGTTCCTCACTTGCTATCTCCTTTCCTTTTCCAGTTTTTTTAGGTTTTAACTTAGTCCAAGGTTTCACTATTTTTTCCCTTAGGTCTGTAATTTCTGCCAAAAGACCATTCTTTTCTTTTCTGAAAATTTCAATGGTTTTCTTATGGTCAGTAACTACAACCACTAAGTCGTCTCTAGTTTGTTCAGACTCTACTAATTCTAAGGTCAAAAAATCCTTATCCTCCACAAAACTATGAAAGACATTGATTAATACATTAGTTAAAGACATGAGTTTTCTTGAAAAATAGGATTTCAGATTTCTCTGAACATCCTTGAAATTTACATCTTTGTTGCCATCGTCTTCATCATCATCTGGCTGTGCCATCAGTGCAAAGGTTGAGTCATATTCATTTTCCTCGCCTTCACTTGCCATCATGGAGCTATCACCAGCATCAGTTTCATCTTCAGACTCACCAAATGCAAGAGCCTGTTTCACCATGTTGCAAGCATGTCTCTTTTTTTTTGAAGTCCTTGAAGGGCATCAGGTTCCTCTTAGCTGTTTTTCAGACTTATTCTTAGATAACCCTTTCTTCAAGAGAGGACAGTCTTTGATGAAGTGTCCAGGTTTTCCACACTTAGGACAGAGATCATAGTTTTTTGGTTTGTTTGAGCTGCCCCTTTTTAACATTTCTCCATTTCTTCCAACCATCTTCTGAAATCTTTTGGTTAGGTAAGCCATGTCACTGTCTGCCTCACTTGAGTCATTGTTATCAGCTTTAAGTACTAGGTACTTTTCCTTCTTTGGTTCTCTCCTTTCAAAAATTGGTAGAGCAGTCATGAGGATCCTTTATAGGTGTTAGCCTGATAGGAAGAACCTGGCTCTGATACCACTTGTTAGAAACTGTGCATCCACCAAACTGTATAGAGAATCGGGTTCTCTATCTGTTTCCTTTAAAAATACTGATGAACCAAATTGTATAGCGATCTGGTCATATATGAGTTTAGTACAGTGCTAAGTTTGTGTGAATCCACCAAATAGTAGAGTACCTGGTCCTTTATCGGGCTCTGCTGTGAATGCTAGTAAAGCTGAATGTAAATAAGGCAGAGCAATTTTACATGGAAAAATCCCACACAAGGGGATCAAAAAACCACGACCTACACCTGTAGGCTTTTAACTTCACTAACTTGCAATCTCCCTATTACAAGCCACTTTACAATAACCCTATTGCAAGGACTTCAACTAACTTGTGATGCTCTCATCACAAGCCACTCTATAACTATCCTAGGTACAAAAAATTTGACTAACTTGTTGTATTTCAACCACAAGCCTCTTTGTCACACTACGGTTACAAAGGCTTTGACTAACTTGTGATATTTTCACCACAAGCTACTTTGTCATACTACGGTTACAAAGACTTTTGCTTATAACTTAGCCTAATCAAAGCTTCTAAGAAAGCCAGATAGGATTTACAATGAAGAACACATAACAAAAACTCAACAACCCTAAGGACTTAAGATATCATCACTATCGGATCAGGTCCTTGAGGTTGCAGCAACTTTGTTCTTAAGAGATGTTCTTGAGTACTTGAGAGAATTTTTGTTTTCTGTATTTGCAAGTGTTGGAACCTGAATCTTGTGCCTTGCATAAGGTTTATACTACACAAGACATCCTTAGTGATGTCCAAACTCAATAGGAAGTGACTGCTGCACTGTCTGATGCACTGTTGCAGGCAGTCATTTTCTCTTTGTTCATTTGCTGATAATCACTTTTTGCAGTTGTCTTCCAACTGTATAGTTAACTTGTACTTCTGTCAGAGGAGCACCAAGGGATCAGGTTCCTGATCTGGTTCTTATGCACACTGCCCAAATTGTCTTGAGTTGAGTAACTTGAATGATGTTTTGTATAAACTCATTGTAAGTACACCTTGATCACATCACTTGAAGTGATGTGAGCACTTTAGTTGATCATAGAATGAGTGGGCGCTGGAAACAGTGCAGTGTGACAGAATCTTCGTTTCCAGCTGTGTCCAATTGACTTTGTACTGCCGTGAGGAACCCACAAGAGTATCAGGTCCTTGTTTGGGTTCCTACTTTCTGAAGCTTTCCTACCTACTGAAGTTGTAGCAAGTTCACATTTGGCTGGAATCCGTTAGATGCAGTGTAATCCAAGTGAGTCAGGTTCCCTATCTGGTTCTTGACATTAAGTTTGTTAGATCATCAAAATACAAGACAAAGATATTGAAAACATATCACAATTTTTTGTATAATTATGTATAATAGTGTATATGAGTGTATAAACACATCTTATACACTATTATACACTTTTATACATCTTTATACAAGCGTATGTAGATGAACTTCTTCCACGATTTTCAGTTGCAATTCTTGTTCAAAATCAGTCCAAATCTCCATTAAATGACTTCAAGTTTTATATACAACCTCCGTATACTATTTCTAACAAGTCTAAATAACACACACTCTAAATTTCTCACAAAATTAAATTCGAAATTTAAACCCACATATTTAAGTTTGTTAAAAATTTAATTTTCACCATCTAAATGGATTTGATTTGTTGAACTAATATTTGAGTCAGAGTTACTAATTCGAAAATTAACTTAAAAGCTTGAGCAATCTTTTTTTAAAAATAATATTTTCTAGAACCTTTTGGAGTTGGATGTTGAATCTTAGCTTATTATTTTTGGGCTAGTTGGTTGTAAATTAAAATATGAGCTATAAAATTGAAAAGTAGGAAGCTAAGTTGTTCTATGGAAAAGGGTCATATTTGTCCTTGTACTCTTCAAAAAGGGTTATATTTATCCTGCGTTATACTTTTTTGATATATTTATCCTTATTGTTATACTTTAGGATCATATTTTTCCTCGTACTCTTCAAAAAGGGTTACATTTTCCCTTTGCTATACTTTTTTGACATATTTATCCTTACAATGATATTTTAGGATCATATTTGTCCTTGTACTATTCAAAAGGGTTACATTTGTCCTTCGTTATACTTTTTGACATAATTATCCTTACAATTATACTTATACTTTAGGATCATATTTGGCCATGTACTAGTATTAAATAAGACACACTAACTAAAATAAATAAAAATCCTAATACCCAATCCCCCAGTCGTCCATCTATCTTCTCCGGGTCAGCTCCATAATTCTCGGAGAGCTAGAAAATTTTGGACAGTGAGTGAATGAAACTATAATGTTATCTCTAATTGATTTATTGAACTATTTTACCTTTGTCTATGTTACTTCTCTTTAATATTTAGGAGTAGGCGGAGTCGGACTTGCTCGGATTTTTCAATTACCAAACCAATAAAATCGAGTTTTCAATACGGTTTTCTCGAGGGTTTCGGTATTTTTTTTTAGATTTCGTGCTTTTTTCAGTTACGAAAGGTAAATGTAACCCTTTTGAATAGTACAAGGACAAATATGATCCTAAAGTATAACGGTGAGGATACATATATTAAAAAGTATAACGGAGGACAAGTATAACCCTTTTTGAATAGTAGAAGGCCAAATATGACCCTTAACCGATTGTTCTAATGTGAAATTTTCCCTTGATATTTTCCTCTAAACATTGAATATCAAAAAATATTAAAATTTAAAAAATTAAATCAAATACCATATCTAATACCTACTTAAAATATATGTACATGCTGTCGCTGTGAATTTAAAAGTGTTAATTCAACCTAAATGTGTTATACTCCGTAACCAGTGGACTAGCAAACACCTACTGTATGTGTATAATCACTATGAACTTAGATATTGGCTCGCTTGTCTGTTATGAAGAGGGTACTAATTGGATACTCCCTTAATTTGTTTAAATATTTTTGGAGTAGAGGATCAAATTGACTAATTTTCAATGTGAATCTGTATATAGATTCTTTTAAGTTTTTTTTTTTAAAAATAAAATTTATATGCTTAAAAGCTATATAAAAATACTATAAGTCACAATATTTAATAATTTAAAATATTTAAAAATTATTTACAAAGAACATGATCAAAGAAAATCTAATTTATTTTGGCAAAATACCTTAAACCATCCCTAAACTTGGTTTAGATAATTAGTGTCATCCCCGAACTATGTCTGGTCTTAATTACCCCCCTCAACTTGGCCTTTTAAAGACAAGAGGGGTTGCTCTGATGGTAAGCAACCCCCACTTCCAACCAAGAGGTTGTGAGTTCGAGTCTCCCCAAGAGCAAGGTGGGAAGTTCTTGGAGGGAAGGATGCCGGGGATCTATTTGGAAACTGCCTCTCTACCCCAGGATAGGGGTAAGATCTCCGTACACACTACCCTTCCTAGACCCCACTAAGTGGGACTATACTGGGTTGTTGTTGTTGTTGTTGTTGTTGTAACTTGGCCTTTTGAGGGTCATTACCCCTCTAGACGCTGATGTGGCAAAAAGTGTGGGTGCACTCGTCTGCCACGTGGAGTTTTCCTGTCTATGTGGCATTTTTTTGAAAAATATTTTTTTTTTTTTTACCTTTTTAAAGTAATTTTTTTTTGAATAAAATTTATAATAAAACTTGGGTATAACTACATTATTTAGGCTAAATAAAGTTTTAGTTAATCTTTTTTTGAATTTGACCTGAAAATAAAAATTTATACAATTGAAATAAATAATCAAGACATCTAAAAAGTTATAAAAAAATACATAGTTTGAAATTAATAGTCAAGCCATTTATTTTCTCAAATAATAATAGATTTCTTCTTTTTTAAACAGGAAGTATATGACTACTGTTGTATCCTTTTGGTTTCTTGGCAAAGCACTAGTTAGATGTATTTATTTTCTTTCATTATAATGTCCTCGTTGCTGTGGTCAAATGCCATAACTTTTCCCGAAAATATCTCTATCTTGCTAACGGGAACAATCTCGTTTTCTTAGTGATTGCAAGAATAATGTATGGCAAAAGAAGTCTTTGGCCTTTAGTTTTTGCAATATTTTAAAACAGCAAGATCGAGAGAGACAAAGAAATTATTTGTTTTTAGTGCTTACCGTGATATAACAATCGATTTCCTTGAAGAATTCAATGATCAGACATATAAAACCACAATAATGATACCCCATACATGTGTTTAAGGCACATCGATATCATGAAATGATTAAGAAAGATGCCTATAAAGAAAGGGAAGGTGATTAGAAGGGAGCAGGATTGATCCATGATCACGCCCAAAGTGTATCCTCTAAATAGGAATCTGCGGACGTTGCAAATAAAACCCAAGTATTACGCTCAGGGTCGAATCCACAGAGAGTTAACCTAACAACGGCTATCTCTAAAACTGCTCACTTCTCAGAACCAGCTTCCCAATACTTTTTGTATCAATGTTGAGTTTCTGTATAAACTAAAACTGTGTAAAAAAGAATGAACTATAACTAAATACTAGAGTTGTAGACAAATATGAGAGAAAAGTGCTAAGGTAATGATTTTCCCTATTGATGGAATCCCTTCTGTTTATGCTTCATACAAATTCACCGACTCACTTTATTAATCATGAACACTCAGCTTACCATAACTCTCTCCCGAGCAATCACAGTAATTTACTACTGCACTCTTCCGAGCTACACTAGCTAGCTTTAATTTGTACAGTTCACTTAGATTACACCCAAGACTTCGTTATTCCTAATCCCGTCTTTAAACCTGCAGATATAGATTACTCATATTCTTTAGGAGTGATGTTATTCAACAACTACCTAAATATACACTCTCTCCCGAGCAATGTATACTAAATAGGCACAGCTAATTGAGGATCCTGTCAATTAACTACAACAAGAATATAGTTGAATAAATAAAGATTAAACTGGCAAATTTGTATTAACATAAACAAGAAGTTCATCCCCCAATAGGTTCCATCAAAACCTTAGACTAAGGAATTAGCTACTCATAATTTGGGGTAAATACTCTAGAATGGAATTAATCATCAAGAACAAAAGAAAAGAAAAGAGTTGTTGGGAACAATCCCTACAATGGGTTTTTCTCTCAAAATAACCTAATAATGAATACATGCCTCTATTGGGCGAAGTTTTTAGTTTAAATAGGGTTTAGGTCTTGAAAATCCCGTTTTTACACTTCAGTCCCCCAAGTTTACGGGGCCTGCCGCGGTTCTACCGCGGTCGCGGTGGAACCGCGGCCAAACAACCCTTCTGAATCTCCAAACTTCCGCGGACCTCATCCACCGCGGTTCTACCGCGGTCGCGGTGGAACCGCGGTAGAACAGTGCTTCTGGTTCTCCAGGGCTGTTCAGGCGTGACTTCTATGTATTTTTGCAAATATGGCCTTTTTCTTCCACTTTTGACTCCAAAATTGCTCCTTAGCCTTCTTTACCCATTTTGTACCTACAATTCATAAAAGACACTACTAAGAGCATTTTGTCATCATATATATAATCAAAACAACATGAAAATGTGATTATTTAGGGCGTGATCATAGTCAAATTCACCTATTATCAATCCACCATTTAAACTTGTTGGATTCAGCATCATTTACCTAAACTTTAATAGTTTTTTTTAAAGATAATAAGTTCAAAATTTAATAGTTTATCCTTCAAAAGTGCATTTCATGTCGAATAAGATTGTATTAGAAATTTTATTATTTGTTTGACCTTCGTAGTTAATTAATTTCGTTTTTTTTTTCATTGTATAGTGATATTAGGAATGCAATAAATATTTTATTATTTCATACAATGAAAGCAATAAATCTATTTTCAACATACATATTTAGTTTATTTTATGGATCTTTATTTATTAATTATCGTAGTACATACGCGACGTTCCATATGCATAAGACATGTTTTTGTGTCGAAAATATTAGAAGCTAAGTTTAGTGGAGTAGCATAATTGAATCTCTTTTGTGGGAAAAATATATTGCATTAATAGAATAAAAATAATTTTTTATAAATATAAACTTTTGAATCCTCTTGACATACTAATAAAAGTTTTAAAATATAGGACTCAAAATTATTTTGAGGACCTAAATTTGAATCTTAGTGTGTCATTCTTACATTTTTTTGGAATCCCTTGAAATTCCAGTGGCCCTACAAATATATAATTAGAACCTAGTACATTTATTTGCATGTATGATGTATGTACATACATAGTAATGATCGAAGAAGTCTTTACAAAACCACCAAAGGACGTGGTGCAGTGGATAGGCTGCTCATTCCTTAATCAGAGATTTCGAGTTCGAGCCCTAGATATGAAAAAATCCTTGGTAGGGAGCGCTACCTCCCGAATGGGACCTTACCCGACGTGAATCCGGATATAGTCGGGCGCCAATACGGGTATCGAATACCGGGTGAAAAACAAAAAAGAGGAAGAAGTCTTTACAAATACATGGGATGGGACAACAAAACCTATATTTACTCAAAGCGAGCTATATAAACAAATTATGAGCTGTATTATAATGGAAAAATCCTTTTGTCCACATCGAAATTGGCCAGATTGACCCAAATAAGATTAATTTAGTCTTTTTATGCCATTATTAGGGTAAATTACGTTTTTCAATACCCATAATACCCTTTTACTTTATTTTTAATTATTTCTCCCACCATTTATTGTTTATCTTCTCAATGCATAGAAGAGCTCAAAAGGTAAAACTTATTTGTCTTCTCAATGCAAAAAGTTTTTTTTATATTTTTTTTTACGTATTTACAACCTTTTTTTTATTTATTAATATACACTTATATAATCCTCCATAATTAAATCTATATACATGTATTTTATTGGGCATTTCGTATTTGATTTGTACTTCATATATTTTATAGTATAAAAACGGTCTTCCATGTCCTACTATTTTAACAAATATATATGTACTAAATCTTACTTAAACAAATATTTCTTGGCCGAAAACCTACTTAACCAAATATTCTTTGGCCGAAAATCTACTTAACCAAATTATTTTTTGGCCGAAAACCTAGTTAAACAAAATCCTTCATTTAAACTCTTATCCTCTCCATTTAGTTAATAGATTAAGGATGCATTCTAAGAAGAATAGTCCTTCAAAAGTGTATGTTGTATTTTCGGGTAAAAGGCCGGGAATATACTACTCATGGAGTGAATGTTCTCCTATGGTTATCGGGGTTAAGCGTAGCATCTTCCAGTCTTTCAAGTCTCATAGTGCGGCCTTATCGGCGTTCGATGAATATGAAAAATCTGTTGAAGGTAAACAAAAACTCAAATCTATGGTGTTTGTTGTTTACTGTGGGAAGAAGCCGGGTATATACAAATGTTGGTCGAAGGTAGCTACTTTCATGCTTTCCAATATTATGATGAAGCCTTAGAAGCCTCCAAATTTTTTAAAAAAATAAGTTGTTCACAAGAAGAGTCATCTTCAAGATCGACCGTTGAAGAAAGTGAAGAAGTGATAACAAATGAACGTGCATCAAGTATTATTTCAACTGCTATGTTAGCGGGCATATTTATAGGGTTGAAGCATTATGAAAATATTGGAAATTAATTATGTCAATTGTAGGTTTTATGTTATCTTGTGTTTGAAAGTGGTTTTTGTTTTTCTTTGGTTTGCAAGGATGTTACTTTTACCTTTGATTATCTAGCATCGTAATGAAGTTGGGCATGATTATATATATGAAGTTTGATTTTGTTAATTGCTTAACATTTCGATCATGTTTTATGTGACATTTTAGCATTCAACTTATGCATGATCACTATGGCATTTGTTGTGAGGTTAAGTAAGTGTTTCGAGTATTTCGGTAAAAAGGTGAAGCATTTTTTTTTGTTTGGCTTTGAATTAAAATGGATGTTTGGAAGTCCCTCCAGTTGCTATTTTATGATGACCCGACCCGTTGTCTCATGTGTTACTGTTCCGTTTTCCCCATTTTATGCTTCTTCATGTTTCATTATCAGTATTTGATGTGTTAGAGTTGAACTGGATTGGTTTTAATAAGAAATGAGACACTTAGTCTCTTTAAGGAAGGCTTAAGTTGAAAAAGTCAATCGGACGTTGACTTATGAGTTAGAAGGTTCGGATGTGATTTCCGATGATTCTGTGAGCTTCAGGGGATGATTTGTGATTTAGGAGTGCGATCGGAATTGATTTTGGAGGTCCGGTGTAGAATTATGCTTGAATTGGCGAAGTTAGTATTTTGGCGAATTCCGGTTGATGGGTGAGAATTTGATCCGAGGATCGGAATGGAATTCCGAGAGTTGTTATAGCTTCGTTAGGTGATTTTAAATATGTGTGCAAATTTTCAGGTCATTCGGACATCGTTTGGTTGGATTTTCGATCAAATGCGTGTTTCGGAAGTTTTGAAGAAACTTAGGCTTGAATCCGATGTGAATTGATGATTTTAGTGTTGTTTAATGTGTTTTGATGATTGGAACAAGTTCGTATGATGTTTTGGAATATGTTGGTTCTTTTGGTTGATGTCCTGGGGGCCTCGGGGTGATTTCGGATGGCTAAACGGAGGATTTTGGACTTAGAACATTGCAGAAAAGTGCACAGCTGTTGCAGGCCACTTTTGGCCTTCGCGTTCGCGGAGGTGTCCTTCGCGTTCACGTTGTTGTATTTTCTGGGCCATCGCATTCACGTAAGTGGCCTCACGTTCGCATAGAAGGGCCTGGGGCCCTACCTGGTTTGTTCATCGCGTTCGCGCTGAGGGTGACGCGTTCGCGTAAGTTGGTGGCCCGGTGCATCGCGTTTGCATATAGGAGATCGCGTTCGCTTAGTGGGAGGACTCAAAGCATCGCGTTCGCGTTCAGTGCTACGCGTTCGCATAGGGTAAAATGTTGGTCAGCGAAGTTTGTTCATCGTGAATGCGGGAGGGGGGGGAGGGAAGGGGGGGCTTGACCGCGTTCGCGTAGAGGAAAAATCTGGGTGACAGAAGGGTTTTTATATCATTTCATCTGCGACCCCATTCATTATTTCCTCCATTGTTGACCACCATAAGAGCTTTTTGGTACAAATTGAAGAGGGATTCAGGGAGGATTGATTGGGGGTAAGTTCTTTCGTCTAAATACATGAAATTATGTTAGATTTAACATGAAAATGAGTTGAAATTCATCAAAGGAGGGTGAAGCTAGGGCTTGAGTTTTTGATATTTCAAATTTGGAATTTGATAGGTCATTTGAGATCGGATTTGGGAGTTCTTGGTATGTATGAACTCGTGGCGAGACGAGGAATCCGATAAGGTGAGTTTTGTAATTTTTCGAGAAGCGGACCCGGGGCTCGGGTTTTGCTAGTTTCGAGATTTTTGCTATATTTTGATTATTTTCGATTGGGTATTGTTCCCTTGGCATAGTGTGATGTATTCGCTCTGCTTTTGGTTAGGTACGACGCGCGTGGAGGCCGATTTGAGGGGCAAAGGCATCGCGAGCTAGAGATTTCACCAGTTCGAGGTGACTAATAATTGTAAATGATATCCTGAGGGTTTGAAACCCCGGATTGCACATCGTAGTGCTATATTGAGGTGACTTGCACGCCGGATAGTGGGCGTGGGGTAAAGAACCGCTGGGGATTGTGACTTGGTCCGTCCTGATTGATTAAATTACCGCGTATTTTACTGGAATTTATTTATTATCACTGTTGTTTGGGCTGATTGCCGTATTTGGGCTTCGTGCTAATTATTTGAACCCTTCGAGGATTATTTTTACTGTTTTGATTTATTACTTAAACTCAGTCATACTGTTTCTCCACTACTTTACAACTCAGCCACTTTTACTCAGATTGAGTGTTAAATGATAATTTAAATGATATTTTGGGCTGAGGACTACTGTTTTACTAATGCCCGAGGGGCTTGTGATGATATTCTGACTGAGTGTGGTCGAGGGCCAGATATGAGGATACACTGTGGGATGTAAGGCCGAGAGCCTGGATGTGAGGATTATATATGGATCGGACTGCACGCCGCAGTAGTATATTATATAGATCGGACTACACGCCGCAGTAGTATATTATGTGGATCGGACTACACGCCGCGATAGTATATTATATGGATCGGACTGCACGCCGCAGTATGTATATATTGGATCGGACTGCACGCCGCAGTGATATATAGCGCTTGGGCTGTAGGAGCCCCTCCGGAGTCTGCACCCCCATAGTGAGCGCGGGTACCCATATGGATCGGGCTGCACACCGCAGCGAGCTATGGATCGGGCTGCACGCCGCAGCGATATGTAGATCGGGCTGCGCGCCGCAGCGGTTATTATGTGATACTGTTTCTGAGAGTGATTTGAGAGAGAGAGCCCGAGGGGCCGAGAGTGTTGTGGAGAGTGAGCCCGAGGGGGTGGTTCAGTTTGAGATATTGGCCGAGCGGCGAGCTTTTATGGGCTCATTTTGCATACTTCTTACCTTTTACCTGTTATACTGTGGTATTTGTGCCCGAGGGGCGGATTTTCTGTGCTAATCAACACTAGCTACTTTGAAACCGTTTTCGTAATTATTGAAAAGACCATTTTCGGAAGAGATTTGAACTGAGCCAAAACATTTCTAAAGATTTCACTGATTTCACTATTTTCTCATAAATTGTATCCGGCTTCTGTATAGCATGTTGGTTACTTTACGTGATTTCTGGCTGCTCAGTTATTATTTACCCTTATTACTCACTGAGATGGAGTACTCACTTTACTCTCTGCACCTCGCGTGCAGATGCAGGTATTGTTCACCCGGTAGCGGGTTGTGAGCTGGTTGAAGGTATTGCTATAGTAGCTGAGTAGAGTGACCGCCAGCGTTCACGGCACCGGATTACTTCCTATGGTTCTAAATTTTATTCTGTATATTGTTGGCCCTGTAGTTCTATTTAGACTTCTCTAGATGCTCGTGACTTATGACACCCCAGTCAGGCTGTATTGGATTGTATTTATATTAATATCATTAATTCACATTCGAACTGTTGTGTAACTGATTAACTGTTTTAAAGTGGTGTTCTGAAACGGTCTGGTTGGCCTTGTCTTCACGAGAGGCTCCATCACGATCGGAGCGGGGTTTGAATCGTGACATATTTCTTTTTTGCTTTTTTCTTTTCTTCTAAATTTATGGAATTTGTAGTTAGATTTCTGGAAGACTATCAAAACAGGAAGCATTTTATGTAAAGGTTCATACTTTTCTTACTATGGCTCGGATTGAGTGAAATATCTATTTCCTTGTAGGAATACTATTGAATCCTCATTGTTTAAGCAGTGGTTAAAGAACATACAAGCCGAGACAGTACTACTGGCTAATGGAGCTATGTCTTTAAGACAAGTTCTTATTCAGGTCTCAATCTCAAGTTGTTCTTTTAAAGTATGAAGATTATTTTTTCACTAGCTTCGATGAATTACATTGTTTCCAGAGCCCTTCTAAATTTATTAAAAATTGGATAATTCCGGAGGAAAATAGCATGTCTTTTTATCTTGTCTGACACTGCTTAGCTACATTATTAGGGTTTGAATTGGTTAGGGTTTGCTATTGTTCTGTATTTTGTATGAATCCTTACTCAAATATGAATAGGTTAGGGTTTGTTGTTTGTATATAAACCTTTGAGTTAAAGAATCATATAAAATAAAGAGAAGGAAATACTAAATAGATATTGTGAAATTATATTAAATCATTAGTGTTGCATTCGATGTGTATGTTTTCTCTATTCGAATGCATTTGGTTAAATATTTGTGAAATTATACACATCAAATGAGCAATGTGAAATATTTTAAAACAACCAAACAAAAATAGTGTTACAATCAAATTAAAATAATGCGCAAGAAATACTAAATATATATTTTTTTCATTGATAATATTATTGAACAACTTTTCATAATAGTCCAAATTATATTTGGACAATAATTTTAGCATAAAATGCTAAAAAAATATAGACATAATAATAATAAAAAAACAAAATAAAACCCCAATCTCATTAAAACTCCATTCAGTTGATTAACAGACTTTGACACCTTCGAAGCGGCCTTTGTGTCACTGCTAATAATGATAACAGGAGCATTTGGTTCTTCCTCCTGCTCAGACAGGAGTTCTTCAAACATGTCATAGCAAGTTGTTAGCAGGTAGGAATCCAGCAGCATCCTTTTGATATAATCTTTTCCTATTTCCCTCGTGATCCTCCACATAAGCAAGTTGGTCTCAGTCTTCAAGTTCTTAAACTTGTTTCTAACGTCGATATCTACTTATTATCCATATTTCATAAATATAATGTTAATAGTGTAGTTGTATTTATAGGGTTAGGGTTAGGGTTAGGGTTAGAGTTTATAATTTTTCAAATTAATTGTATAACAATTCTCCATGTAACCCTTACACTCTTCAAATAAGACTTCACAATTTTCAATCAAACCAATTAGATTCCTCAAAATTGAGTTTAATGAACTATGCTTAAGAAAACGTAGAATTATCTGCTTTCTTACTGCATTTTCCAGTAAATTTTTCTTCTAAATGTTTATTAGAATAATTTTTTGTACAGTAAATTATTAGAATAATTATTTGTACAATTAGAATAGTTTTTTTATCCATTCCAGTAAATTATTAGATACGATTTTGAAGTAAACTTTCTAGTATAATACAAACGAAATCATAAAATATTTTTGCATAAGTAAGTTTCTCCATTCCTAAAAAGAGTCGAATGCATTGAGCTTCTCAATGAAGCATTTAGTAATGTTAACCTATTTAGCTTCTCAATGAAGCATTTATATTTTTCAACAGTTTTAGTTACTATACTGAGTAGGTAAAATCAGTAGAATTTAAGTATTTATTCGTGAAAATTTGATTTTAAAATAAAAAATTAAAAACAGGTCGTGTTGTTTGCAACTGGGATTTGAGTATGGTTTACGTTGTTGTGATTTATATATAGTTACATTAAACGTATATACATATATAACAAGTATATATAGGTTTCACTAGTCAATTGACAACGATCGTTCTATTTCGGGATATAGTTATCAATTAAATTATGAAATATGGATAATAAGTAGATACCGACGCTAGTTAATTACGTTGAAGCGCATTATATATGTTACATTGAATGTATATACAAGTATATACAGGTTCCACTAGTCAATTGACAACGATCGTTCTATTTCGGGATATAGTTATCAATTAAATTATGAAATATGGATAATAAGTAGATATCGACGCTAGTTAATTATGTTGTTGCGCTTTATATATAGTTATATTTAACGTATATACATATATAACAAGTATATGTAGGTTCCACTAGTCAATTGACAACGATCGTTCTATTTCGGGATATAGTTATCAATT